>SJJU01000103.1:0-151635 GCA_012932125.1 Conopomorpha cramerella
CATACAACTGACAAGTTAAGTTGAGCTTTGTGTATCTTCGAAATAGCAATTCTGCCATTATTAGTAAGACCCTTAGTGTGGTAGAGCAAACATAGCTAGACTTCCAAGGAAGCGATGGTCCCTTTAGTCTGCTTTTTTTCATCAGAAAAGTATACAACTCAATGTACTTCTGCCTCCAAATTGGAACATCATCAGCACATACTTGTCACCGCTGGACATAGGCCTCTCCAATTGCACGCCATTGTGATCTGTTTTAGGCTTCTCGCATCCAGCTTTTGCCAGCCATCTTGCGTATATCATCAGTTCACCTTGCCTGAGGGCGTCCTACACAGCGGCTACACTCCGTTTGCCGAGACACGGTCTCCACTCGAGAACTCGTTTTCCCCAACGTTCATCGGAAATTTTATTACTCCTACCCAATTGGATTCATCAGTACCCCATTACATGTCTTACTCTTTCACTCCTCCATGATTTTCATATATTCTTGTCTCGTTTTATTCTTAGTTTTAGATAGCAAGTTAGTAGTTTTTATGTCTGCATACATGGCATGTCTAGAGAACGCTTCTAACCGGATTTGGCGAAATAGTTCGAATGATTTGTCCTCAAAATGACCGCAATTGATGAATGGTCATGGTCATTAACATTTCATTACATTACAAACAAACTCACTGCCTCTTGAGACACTTAAAAAAGAATCTCCCAAAAAGGAAGGTTCGCATGTGCGAGTGTAAAATATGTACCACTATGTAGTGGTACATATTTTTCGTTTCCTATTATCTTTAAAATAGTATTTTTTTCGAAACCTCCTTATTAGAGAATGAAAATGAGGATTTTAGTCTTACGTTTACATTACAGAATATTTTGGCGTGTGACAGCTCAACATTCAATGTGATTTCTCGCCTTGTGTTTTAATAAAGGAGAAATTAACTTGAAAACAAGATTTGATGGACTTAAATTGTGTGCCAAATTACTTAGTCACGCGCTAAAAGATAGTAAATCCAAGGCAACACACCTCTTAAACTATAGTTTGAATTTGATAGTTATGTACGCAGATAAGCAAATTGCAACAGGACAAAACAATTACACTATTCCATTGAGATAGTTACATGTTTACACACTTTCGTCTTTTAATCGCAAAGAGGGATAGGCAGAGATTCTTGCCAAGTAAACACCCGTTTGGGAAGACCTTAATTTTCGAATGAATTAGCATTCGGACAGTAAGAAAAAGTAAAAAACCTTTTTAAAAATAAGCTTTTATTTACATGCGCTAATAAGAATGAAATAAATTGTTAGTCCGCCATCTTGTAACTGACGCCATGTTGGATTTTGAAAAACGTCACATAGTGAAGGTAATACAAAATTTCAGCTCAATCGGTTGAGTACATCTGCTTCAAAATTGAGTTGCAAGACTTGCACCGAACTCACAATACTTACATACATACATTGCAAGTTAAATAAAAGCATTTAATTAGAGTACATAGTTCATATTCAGATTCAAAATAACCTCTTTCCGCTTAATCCGCTTTTAACCTCTTCGCGCAGCAAAGAATTATTGACGATTGAAATCTATAGAGTTACATGCGCAGAAAACCAAATTGCAACAGGAATCAAGTCTCGCGGACACGTGTTGCCAAGGTCAACTGCATTTCTGCGCAAGCGCAGACAGCAGCGAAGCCCGCGTCGTTCCGGATATGGGCGAGCTGGTATACCTTTCCCAACACTCAAAGTATTTGATTTGACCGTCCCTATGACTCGGCTTTCCTTTTGAATATTTATGAAGCTTCTTTCACGTTAGATTAGTAAGCATATTTTATGAGGTAGGCATTTAACGAATGGCGTACAATCGGTCAGAAAAGTTGTCAAATCAGTTTTCTTTGATGACGTTTGCGTTGAAATCAGTTCAGTTGAAATAGTAATGAGGTTGGTAGAGCTTTAATCATGAGGATATTCAGCCAACCATTTATTGACGATGGGGTCGCAATGATTTCTGTGAATATACCTGTCTTCTTAAAATACGTGGAGGTATAGTCAGCCAAGAACGGTCACCCTCTTAAGGTTGAAAGTCATATGTATGTCATCATCATCATCAGCCTTACGACGTTCACTGCTGGATGAGGGCCTCAATAATCGGCACGCTTGTCAGGCGGGTTAGCGATCGCAGTGGTGTTGTGGTTTAACTCACAGAGAGCGCTGCTGCTCCTCCTCCGGGAAGTTACCTCGGTCGCCTCGCACGGAATGTTGGGTTGGTGTGGTGACACATGAATTCTATTCAGATTTGTTTGATGACGTTTTCTGTACAGTTGCAACTGAGGTTGGTAAAGCTGTTGTCAGTGGGCGTGCACTGGCTTTTACGACAAGGTAGGCAGTAATCCCCAAGGATTGACACCTATGTTAGGTAACTTGTCTTTACGAAATAAAGGTACCTACATATATCTACTCACCCACAAAACACAGGACCTTCATTAGCCTATGTCGTGAGTACAACAAAAAAGGATCTAGCAATAACTCTATTACTAGGTCGGGTAGCCAAAATACTAAGGTAGGCTGTGTCTTTTTGCCTATATGGTGTGCACGCCACTGGTTGGTGTAACTAGGTCACTTTCCACAGAAATGTTAAACTATAAGATCGTCGATTCCATCAGCGGACAAACGGGTATTGTTTCATGGTACTGAGCGTGAAATATGTTATTATTATGGGCTGGCATGTTTTCATTCACTGTGTGTGACTGTTTACATTCGTGTCTCGTCATCGTCACCGATATGACGCCCACTGCTGGACGAGAGCCTACCCCAATTATTTCCATTGTCATCGCCACGCTTGGTAGGTGGGTTAGCGATCGCTGTGGTGTTGTGGTTTAACTCGTAAAGAGCGCTGCTGCCCGTCCTCAGGAGGGTTTCCTTGGTCACGTCTTACGACCCTTACGAAGGGAAAAGTTGGTCTGGAGTGGTGACACATGTATTCTATTCGGCGTCACCGACATTCGTGCATATCCGCATACTCCGCATATCTACTATATAAAAATAAGTCGGGTTTTCCTCCCTGACGCTATAACTCCAGAACGCACGAACCGATTTCCACGGGTTTGCATTCGTTGGAAAGGTCTCGGGCTCCGTGCGGTTTGTAGCAAAGAAAATTCAGGAAAAATTTCTACAGAAGAGCGGGAAAACGAAACGAAGCCCTCTGGTGGCGAAACGGAGTTCGCCGTGTTTGATAGTTTTTTATATGTTTAACTGTTTAAACCAGTTTAGTTTCATGAGGTCCAAATAATTATTGACAAGTAAAGGTGTTGCGGCCTCCTTGTTACTGCTGGACTGGCAACAAATAATGTTTTTTTTTTACCGAAGTCAGATTTTCGTTTGTTATTATCGTTCAATTTTTGCGTTAGAATAGGCTGAATTAATCAATTCTTCTCTTTCTCTTAGGTTTCTGCAGCTTGATAACCAGTAAAATTTATTAACCAGAAGGTATCAAAGTAACTATAACAATTAACAGAAACAGTGTTCTTCCTTACTATTTACCAAATTTTCTACATTACATACATACATACATACACTTCACGCCTGTCTCCCAGAGGGGTAGGCAGATACTACAGATCTCCATTTGTCACGATCCTGTCATACCCCTTTCGCTTCATCTACATTCATACACCTTTTCATACATGACCTCCGGTTTCGAGTACTTTTCACGCCACCTTCGGTCAGGACATCACCAATCTGTCTTTATATGTCCTTCTGGGGCGACCTCTACTCACCCGGCCCATTACATCACCCATATAAATCTCTTTCGTCAATCGACTTTCATCCATTCTCTCCATATGGCCAAACCACCGAAGCATGCCCTTTTCAATCTTGGTCACTACGTCTTCCTTCAAACCGCAACTTTCCCTTATCACACTATTCCTTATCCTGTCATTATTTGTCATTATTTCTACATTAATGATGCTCAGGATCGCTGTGCGGGTAAATGTCGTATTATGGGTCTAAAAGTCTAGACCGGTACATGCAAAAAGTTAGTGTCTAAAAAATTGTGGCTTTTGGAAACCATCTTCGTCAAGTTTGCGGTCACAATGGGTATATGACAGACTTTCATTTTTAAACTAGGAGTAATTTGAATATGAAAAGCGTTCGGGTGTCTTTTGAATTTCGAATAACTAATGTTTTGTCTTCATATAAGTTTGAGATAATTCAACAAACGTGAGACCGTTCAGTCGTGGTTTACTTTTTTAACACGTATTTTTTGTAGTAGATACGTGACTTAACGACGTACCTATATACATACATAGACCTTACTTGTATGAATCAAGAAGTGCAGTCCCACACTCCGATTGACCGTTGGGCCAAACCAATTCTCGAGTGGAGACCGCGTCTCGGCAAACGGAGTGTAGGACGCCCTCAGGCAAGGTGGACTGATGATATACGCAACATGGCTGGCAGAAGCTGGATGCGAGAAGCCGAAAATAGATCACAGTGGCGTGCAAAAAGAGGCCTATGTCCAGCAGTGGACAAGTATGGGCTGATGATGATGATCATGCATGTAATAAACACTGTTAATAATTTATATGGCGTAAAAACGTTTGCCGGGTCAACTAGTATACAAAAAAGTACAAATTGGTAGTCTATCGTTGGATATGGAACAACACCAATTATTCCCAGTTCCCACGTTGTTGATGTGATAATGAAGTTGTCAATGCGAACTTCTTTACATACCAAGTGGTATGCAACTCGCTAATAGGCCGCATTGTGTCGCCCACCTGTCGGAATAATAATGTTGATTAGTGTATTTGTTGATTTGTATTAAATACATAATCTATTTTGTAGAGTAAATACCTAATTTAATATTAACTAGATTTTCTACATGTATTTATAAGTTTATATTTTTGTATTATGTTCGAAAGTACTCTTTCTTGATTAATAATTGAATATTAATAATTTAAAATAAGATTTTTAACCGACTTCAAAAAAAAGGAGGAGGTTTTCAATTCGTCTGTATTTTTTTTATTTGAACGCTGGTGCTTCCCGTTTGGTCCCATATAAATTTGGTTCAGTTCCGACAATGGCATCCATGAGAAAACCACATATATGTCAAATTTTACTGGTTGAAGGTGGTTCGTTTTTCTTTAATTATTAATAAAAATTTAATGGGACCATCTTGAAAGTAAACCTTGTCGAATGCAAAAAGAATTTTCAAAATCGGTTCATAAACGACAAAGTTATCCGCGAACAAACATACAAAAAGCATATATACGGTCGAATTGAGAACCTCCTCCTTTTTTTGAAGTCGGTTAAAAATATTCGTATGAAGGTACTTACTATTGTTATTGAAAGATTCGAAAATACATAACATCCTGCATATTTTATGCCGTGAATCGTGGGCATCTGTTTTAGCAAATTCCTCTGCCTACCCCGCTTTGGGATTAAAAGGCGTGAAGTGTGCATTTATGCCAAATTTATTAGTTTTAATCCCCCAGAGAGAGAGGGAACCCACCAGAGGACAGTCAGCAGCGCTCTCTGTGAGTTAAACCACAACACCACTGCGATCGCCAACCCGCCTGCCAAGCATAGCGATTATTGACATTTCCTCTCAATTGATTATGGAAATCATTCGGGTAGGCCCTCGTTTAGCAGTGGACGTAATGTCGGATTATGATTAAAGTTTGCATATACAGTAATACTAATAAAAATTTTGTTTACATGTTTCTTGAGTGAAATCAAAGTAGGTGAAGTACCGACAAAACGTGTTGGATAGGTAACTATCTAACACTTTTTGTCATTAAAAAGTGTAAAATTCCAATGAAATATCAACATTATGTTAAAATCGATTAACGAATTACGTGCAATCGATTGTTCGAGTTGATATCTCTACATCGTTGAATCACGTTTTACTTTTCTTTGCTTTTATGTTACGAAACGTCATTTTTCTAAATAGATTTTCGACTAAGAATTTTTAACAATGGCTCTCGTGAGGAGAAATTTTCTATGAGAATTCTTAAATTTGCTTCGTCTTCGAATATTCCATATTATTTGTAAAAAAACACACAAACTGTCACTTTTACTAGCAATTTTACAGTCTCGTTCCAGATATTATAACACAGTAAGGGACAGATGATATTGTCTCTTAATCAGTGGCGTGCACACCATATAGGCAAAAAGACACTGCCTACCTTAGTATTTTGGCTATCCGACCTAATAATAGAGTTATTGCTAGATCCTTTTTTTAGTTGTACTCACGACATAGGCTAACGAAGGTCCTGTGTTTTGTGGGTGAGTATAGGATGGTTTGGTTGGTTCGGATGGTCTTGGTGGATGGATAGGTAGGTCTATATTTCGTAAAGACAAGTTACCTATACATAGTGTCAATCCTTGGGGTTTATTTTATTTATTTATTTTAAACACTTTAATGCACAAATGGCGGACTTAATGCTAAAGCATTTTCAACCAGTCAACCACCAGTAATGGGAAAGACCAATGGGTGTACCAGGATACAATAAGGAAAAACAAAAAACGAAATAGAAATTAAGGGCCTATTTCTCTTTTTGACGTCATCATCGCTGCATACAAAATCGCTTTTCTATACGTATTATCACACACACATAGACAGGTATACAAAATGTCTGTTTTGATATTAAAAGTAATTTTCGGAACATTGGTGTACATGTCAAATGAAAAGTGTTTCGTTCAAATTTCTCGAGTTTTATAGTACCTACCCACATATTCGTTCGGGTTACACACATTAACATGTTCTAGGGATATTTCAATGAAACATAAATATCTAAAATCATACTAACTTATTGTTAAGACCCATATCTTATTTAATATACGATTATAATAATCTTTTGGTTAAAATTAAACAAAAAAAATTTTTTAAGAAAAACTTCAAACATTACTTTTTTTTTTAAAACACACAACCCAGGGCGTGTCTATTCTCAGCAAAAAGGAGCGCGTTTCATCTGGCTTCCACTTTCCAGGATGTACCCCTGCCTAAGTATAACCAATCGGCTGGAGCTTTTAGAATTGACATTAACCCCCAACCTCAACTTTGGCTTATATATTGAGGTTACGGCCCAACGCGCAGCCAAGAAGCTGGGCATCCTCTCGAAGGTGCGGCGGTATTTCACACCGGAATAGTTGTTCACTGTGTACCAAGCACAAGTTCGATCGTGTATGGAATACTGCTTTCATCTTTGGGATGGATCAGAAAAATACCAGCTTGAGGCTCTGGAGGCAATAGAGAGACATGCTAGAAGGTTCATAGGTGACGGCAGGGTGTTTGATGTTCGACTATAAAGCCTAAAACATCGCCGAAAGGTTACGTGCCTATAATATGTCTTTTATCGGGTGCATTTCGGAGAGTATGCTACGGAGACAACCGCGAGAACGGCTAAACGTCATCCATGCCAGGTGGATATACCATTTACGCGAACCGAACGGTTTGCGTCCACTTTTATAGTGCGAACCGCCAGGATGTGGAATGCCTTCCCGAAGCCTGTCCAGGTCTGAACGACTTCAAGTCAAGGGTGAATATGTACCTAATGAACAAGTTTGCTCCATCGTAGACCACATCGCTGCTTTACATCAGGTAGGATAGTGGTCAAACGCTTGTTCATTGCGTTTAAAAAAAAACCTGAAGAAAACATTACAAAAAAATTATCTGTGGAGTGGCACCTAAGTCATTTCTGACACATCTGCAACGGTTCTGCATACTCAAAACAAGGGTGCCGATATCCTGTCCTGGATACTGTCCCCAGTCTAATGATGAAGATGCAATAAAAGCTGTTTTTCATGCACAAAATCTTCAGGGAAATTCTGAAGAGCTCTTTTCTAAAGCGTGTCCTAAGACATGCTCCATTGAATCAGGGTAAATCAGGAGATGGAGCAGGCCAGTCTAAAGATTAGATATCGTGGTGTTGTAACCAATTTTTAATGATACGCGCCGTATGTGGACTGGCATTGTCGTGCATTAGCTGGAAAATTTGCCCCATTTGTCGTCTGTGGGGCAAGATTACAGGCTCACCTCGGCTCGCGCACCTCATCCCGGTATTTTAGAGCAGTCACATTGCTTTGTATCCAAACGAGGTCCGTTCTACCGCCAAGACGGACGAATCCCTGCCCAAACCATAACTGTATCACCTTAATATGAATGAACTTGTTGTGGTTGTTGGAATTTCAATCATGTCCACTGCTCTTAACATTCGTTCCTGGTCAAGTGTCTACGTGACATGATTAAATGAACACTCCGGTGTTCATTCGTTTGACAAAGATTTATAGAAGTTTGTGGAGTTTTTATCAAATCATAAGCTTTTCCCTAGACCATGTTAATGTGTGTAGTTATACATATGTACCAGTTCAATGAATGCCTTCATTTTCAACCGCTGTTATCTATTTTCGTGAAATCGGCATTAAATTTGGCTTCAAAAATCAAAACGCCAGTGGGTAAATGGCATTTTATAGGCAATTTGCTGCTCGAACTGGTACATCAAGAAGCTGTACAGGTGCGGCAGATGTCCAGCTGGGATGTACTGGAAGGAGCCTAAGAGTTTCAGGCCGTTGTTGGGGTTAGATTGGGTAGGACACATACTAAGAGTATCGGTAATAGGTGATAGGCGGCTATATGATAGTTTTGGCACCCTACATCCCTTCGGCCGACTTTTACTAAATATTACAATGTGGTATCATTATTTTCCTGATCACGAGGCTGACAGAAATAAGGATATCCCTACCTCCCTACATAAATAAATGTTAATTATATTGTTCGTAATGTTTATTAACTTACAAATAAACAATTCACAAGCATTATTTAAAGGATTTATTTTCTTCTGTCTTTCTTCCAGTTGAATAAAATTATTGGTCCGCTTTCTGCACAGAGTTAAACAAGTAGCCAGCTCAACAGCTTAAAACACTTATCGACTTCAGGTTTATCTGGCAACACTGTTTTCTAGATTGATTAAATTTTCGTTTTCGACTCTGAAAATAAAAACGGATTATGTTAGTTACTGTATGTCACTTTACACTACAAAAATCGAAAATGAAATTGAACACGATTGTACTCCCATGCCTCATACTAAATGACATAATACTATGCTACCAACGTGAAAATATGCCCGATTTTGAGGGTGACGCTTTATTGTCATATCAATTTTATTTGATATGGTTATACGTCAAAGTAAAAGGAAATGGATGTTTGTTTACAGATTTCTTTGGACTCTTTTTTTTATCATCTATACAAGAAAACGACCATGAATCGTACAGAATATAATACTGTCATCAATTCCTGACAAAGAATAGTGTATGAAATATAGGTACTTACTCAGAAATATATCCAAAAAGTGCACTGCACACATGCAAATTATTTAGAGAAAAATTGGGCGTGACCGTGCTTCTAGGACGGCATCCAGCCGCGGACTGACGGGGTTGAAGTTGTCAACGCGATGGCACAACAACATTTTTGTATGAAAATTTTTGTCAGTTGAATTATTTTACAAAATTATGGATTTTTCTGACTACATTCTGAAAAAGCGCTTCTATTTGAATTTAGTTGAAGTATTGTAAGGTCCGTTCCACATACTCCGTAGCTCAGGGAACAGCCGTAGACCTCTGTGTTAGGCCCCGCGTTTGACCTTTTTTTGGCCAAAATCGTCAAACAGGGTTCATTATTTTCGTATTTTCGGATGAATTATGAATGATTTTTAAAAAAAGCTCTCTATTTGAATAGAGATGAAGAAATGCTCTATCTAATGTATATCACTATTTATCGCATACGTGTACACAGCAGCCTGTGTCAGGCCTGCAAAATAGGTAAATTCGCGAATTCCCCCTTAAACGCATCAAAGACACTTTCTATAATGTTGATTGATTGTGAACTTTGTAACAATTGAATAAGGTTCATTTTCAACACTGGCACATTATCCAGAATAATATAGGACCCTACAGATTAATGTGCATGCATATTTTTTTCGCCTACCCCAAATACAAAATCATCTAGATCTGAACGCTTGTTCCAGAGTCATACCGTATCATTCTGATAGATAATAATTTATCTAAAAGGTCCTTTGTGTAAATATATCAATAGACAGCGATGCGATGCGTTTCCCTTGTGAATGAATGGTCGATGCGTCGGATGAACCGAAAAAAAAAACTGTCCGCCGGCACCCAAAGTCAGAGTCATAAATTTCCTGTCAAACTCATAAAGAGACACACAGGACACGCACGATAGGGCCAAACATCATCGTGAATTCATCACCGACGATACAAGATAAAAATAAAACTGCGAATAAGATTGCCGGAGTCATAAAATATTGTTTATGACCAGCTCGAAAGGTACGAAACTTTATCACGTATAAAACTGGGTTTACTATACCGTTATATGCACGATAGTCAGAGCACAAACAACTAGACCTGCAATCCAAAACTGACGTTTAGAATAAAACGAGACAACTATATGAAAAATATGCAGGAGTTAAAGAGTAATCATAAATATCTTCTGTCCCTTACTGCGTATGAGATAGTAGTATCAGAAGTACATCATTTTCCATACATAATTGTGGGAAAGAGACAGACTGAGGTTGGTACGCGGCTTGCAAGTCTAGTTGTGTTTGGTCTGAGCCACGATATTTATATAGAATGGGATGATGATACATAGATCCATATACTATGTCATGAAATGTCAAGAAAGCCTGCAAAGCCTTTTGTTTCTTGCCAGTATGGTGTTTTTTTTTCTTGAATTGCAATGGTCAGCTCACAGTCTAGATAAGTAAGTTCATATTAATTTTCAATATTACTTGTTTTTTATTTAGCCGGTTTGTGTCTCCACTGCTGGGTAAAGGCTTCCTCTTACTACACTCTAAATAATATAACTACTTCGTAAAGTTTGGAGAACGTCACTTATTAAAAAAAAATCGTCCCACAGCGATGAAAGGGAAGGGGTAATGATTCAAGCCTACATAAGAAGTAGTTACGAGCTATTGTTGAGAATGGGTTGGAGAATAAAAAATACGCGAGGGTGCATTCTGTTCCCCTGCTAATTTCAGCCAGAGTCACGTGTTGACACACGCCGCCAAAAATACCATCGATAAAAAAATGTCAGCTTCGTCCGATCACTACACGGATTTCACATTTAACAATGATGTCCAGCCATTTCATATTTATAATAAAAAACACACGAAAATCAACCTTAAGGCTTCATCCACTTACGGAAATCACTTATTGAAGGCACGCAATACGCACTAAGCAAGAGTTCGGAAGTATTGATAGGTTTTTAATGTTGACGTCGTAAAGGTTCATAATATAGCTTGCCTCGTGCCTAACATAGTACTTGTATAGCGATCAGAAGACATATTACCGTAAACGAGCTGCATTATATTTACGTAGGTACATACAAATCACCACTTAAAACAATGATTTAATTGAACGAACTTCGTTTACATTGAATCCAATGGGCAATTTTCTTTGACGTTTTTCTGACAGATTTTCGGGCTAAGAATTAATGTCATTAATGTCAAACTTTGTTTAGAATATTCCCTAATTAATCTTCTAGAAGAGTGATAATATATTATTAGGTCGTACCTACCAAACTGTGTTATTATTGTATAAAGTAACTATACTATAGAACTTAAGATGCTCTAAGGATATCCGGAAAATATTAAGGAATGCGACTGTCCTTACAATGTGTCTGTCCCATTGTCTGGCAAAGAGACATAGAACAATTTCAAATTCCCTGAACGCTGTGCACTAGCTGAACAACTAAACAATAACAATGTCATCTAAGAATCGAAGTATCCAGAACAAAATCCCAGGACAATGGATAATTTTTTTTAATGTTGTACTAGGTATAATAACATCACACCAAGTCTCATATGACGAAGATTTCACTGGTGTGCATTGAATTACGATTCTCCCTTAGGGCATAATCATTATTTTGGCAAAATTGGAACACGTGGTCTATTTTTCGTCGACCCTAAAATTTTGATATGGTCACGATGAAAAGTTCCAATACAACGCATTGCATTGTGTGAGCATGTTTATTTTTTCAATGATTGATTTTTTTAGCCAGCGGGTAAAGTATAAAAATATGAAAATATTTCCAGCACGCAATTGTAAAATATAACACATATGTTATAGAAGATTATTGAAATGGAGCAAAACGTGTGAAGGACGCAAAAAAAAACATAAAATCGACTCGGTCAATGAAATAGCAAGCAGCTGTAAAATTAATGACTGGTCCCGCCTCCTCCTTCAAGGAACATCTCATTTTAAAGGCAGACAAATTTTACTGCTGTTGTGAAATTTCAACATTCTAAGCATATTTTGTTGGAATCAGTTGACTCACTTAATATGATCTTCCTTCCTCCTCATGCGTTGAATTTGGAGTATTGACTCCAAAATTGTAACTTTATACAAATACGGTTTGAAATTTAACACATAAATTACTAGTTATTTTTCCTTCCATGTCATGTTTTGTGAATCGTTAAATACTAAACCTAAATTATTATAGAGCTTTAGAAAAGCCGCAGGTTAACACTCATAGAGTACGTCGTTTTCACAGCAAACAGCTTTAAATTAAACTGATTTGCAGTTAAATTTTTTTTAAATACTGTTTGTTTTTCTTAAAATAAATGGTGACCTAAGGAATTCTGGGTAACTCGTCACTACAGACTTAGCATTTGTGCATATTACAAGCACCAATTTTTACGCCGAAAGCGCCCTAGCAGACCTGCTCTAGAGTTCCCCCTATAGGGATTATAGACGCAAGTCAACACAGAGGACTCCAGAAGGTTATAAAGTCTGTACAATCATCTAAAAGGTACTCAATCTCTACCTAACATTTTACGTGCAAAGTGAGTCTACCTACAGTATCTAAATCCTCGTTGATAAATCGTTTCTTTTTGCTATAGGGACTGAGTGTGTCTTCTAAAACTATGACCACATGTGCCTTCGACAGATTGAGGACGGATGGCAGGATTAAGTAAATGTGAATATCGTGTTTGTCCTCTTGTTAGTTCAGACTACAGTTTTTTTTTCACACCAGAAACGTATATTGTTGTCTTAGTGTCGACTTACGAAAGCGTGCCGTTGGCATGCCTTGTGAATTACAGTTATTTGTTTTGTATGTTCCTCTTCTTGTTGTTTGTGAACACACCTGCTTTTTGAGAATTTCGTAGTTAGTAAATTAAGATGTTAGTACATACGAGTTATTTGTGATCTATAAATACCAGCTATACTTACCGAACATCCTTCACCGATATTTATCGACGGTGGCCATAATTCAGATGTATTTTAATGTAAATATTGTCTGGTATCATGGCCCATAGTCGTGATGTTATCTGTGTCTGGCTCTCATAGCACTAAGCAACCACACCGGTAGCAATGGCGACGGGACGGCTGAATAAATAAAGGATAAGCTTCCCGACTAACTGGACGATATCTGATCAGCAGTATCTTTACAACTTATTGCTTAACCTTCCCCTGAGATGAGCTAAAAAGATAAATACATACAGTCGGTTTTTGTTTAAACACTATTATGTCTTCATCGGGACTGCCGTTTCGGTATAAAAAAATACTAAAAGCTTTTTCGTCGAACGCGGTGTCTTTTTTTTGCGACAGGAAGAAGTGTTGCCCTGGATCCGGATCCACAACAATTGGGCCTGGTTTGTTTGTCGGGATTCTTGGCTTTTTTATATTAGGCTTGTATCTTAAAACAAAGGTTACACTAAAATTTCAACCCATTAGATTGAAGTAGCATCATAAGGTCCGAGTAATCTGTGTAGTACGTCTGTATAAGTGGTTGATAACTCTTCAAACTATTTTACACAGTTGATTCTTTCCTTTTTTATGGTCCATTGACATTATACTTTTTATAATACATTTTACGGGACATCTATCATCGGCCGGCACAAAGGGTGTAGATTAGCTTAACTTCTTTACGCTTTGATAGATTTGTATTGGGGTGATGAGTTTTTACACTAGGGTTTCGCATGTGTTCATTTCGCTGTATCCGATACTGTCCCTTACTGTAAAATTGCTACAATTCTGATACACATATATATTTTTGGCAAAGATGTTTTTTTTAAACACAATGTATAGCATTTTACCACCATCCTGCCTGATGTTAAGCAGCAATGTGGTCTACGATACACACTTGTTCATTAGGTACCTATAAGTAAATTTTAGCATCATTAACGTGATTAATTCTGCTCTGAATTTCAAGTTACAACAATTATGAAACCACACTCTTACCACATATCAAGCAAATAATATTTTAAATGAAAATTTAACTACTTCCGTTATTGTAATTTTGGTAATATTCGTAAACAAGTATTATTGTAGATACAGATGTAAACTGTGAATTTAATAGTCAGTTTTCACATAATCTAGAGACTATATTAAAAAGTAAAAATTACTCGTAATACGCAAGACGGGGAACTGATAATGACGGCGTTTATTGACGTTAGTCATTAGATTAACAAAACACACATGCGTTGAAAACGCTGCATCTGTCGTCTGTCGCTGAATTAAATCAAAAGTTATTGAGCCTTAACAGACAATCTTTGCCCCGTGGATTGTCTTCTTTTAATGACAGGATGTTATACGATTTTAAACGGTACTTTATAAACTGAACTGTATTTTATCTATTTATGTAGAAAGAAAGTCCTGTTAGTTACACTACTTATAAATCAAGAACGACTAAACCGATTAGGCTGAAATTTGGTGGGGAGGAAGTTTAAAACCAGGAGACGGAAATAAGATACGTTTTATTAGTGATAAAAACCTAATGTTGTACATCTATAAAACCTTAATCCAATCAGTACTCGCGTACTGCATCATAGTTTGGGGTGGCTCCTCCAAAACTGAATTCTTAAACATAGAAAGAACTCAACGCTGCATCTTATAAAATAGAAAACATACAGTACTTCAAAATTATACTTAGAAACAAATATTCTTACAGTTAGACAGTTATATATTTTAAATTGCATTGTTAAAAAACATAAAGGGCGTTGTTCCTCTAATATTAATAGCTTAAAATTTAATAATAGCTTATCACTAAGAAGAAAACCTATATCTGTATTCAAATGTGATGCCGTTCGAACACATTTTGCGTACAGGCAATTCGAATATCTCTCCACAGTCTTATATAGTAAAATAAATCGTCAACTTGGTATTTACACCATGACTTTACGAGAATGCAAAAAAACTACCTTCACTTGGCTAACAGATCTTAAGTATGAGGACACAGAAATGCTTCTATCTTAAAGTCTGCAATCACGCACATGTACACGCACACACACACACACACACAAGCATGCACGCACGCACACACACACACACACACACACAACACACACACAACACACACACACACACACACAATAGACTTCAGATACAAAACAAAAAAATCATAAAATAAAATATTAAATTGTAAAGTACTAACCTATAAAGTATAATAGCTTTGGAAATAATAATTATATTATAGAAGAGCGGTGCCTTCTATTACAGGCTTCACGCTTACTAGAAGGGACCAACCTATCTGTAACTGTAACCAAGTTTTTGAAAATAAAAATTTAATTTAACTTAATTTATTCCGATCCTGTGGGACGCGTCGCTATATGGAGAGTGTTATAATTTGTATAAAATACAAGAAATACGCGAATGAAATCGCGAGGGCGTCCACCTAGTTGGATATAAAATACTATTTAAATAAATATATTTGGTATGACATTTTTTTAAAAGAAACGCGCACTGGTTTTATAAGACTGACCAGTCAGCTTGTGACCACGGCACATGTAACTGTGTCGAAACGTCTCGGGCAAACAACCTAGGTAAGCTGAATGCTTATTTTTGGTTAATCTTCGAGCTATATAATACCCGTTGTACATTTTTAATACATTTTAATGGCTTTAAGCTGCCACTGTCAGATGTAAAAACAAAAGGGCTACTTCCGTCTACGGAGTTTGGACAGATTCATAATAAAGGAAGTGTCGAGAAAGTGAATTTGAATATAAGGTTTAATGGCTATCGTGAAGCGGATCAAAAATTCATTTTGTATATTCATATGAGTTCCATTAAATGTAATTAAATGAAAGCTTTCAGTAAATTTAAATCCTTGTCGCGAAACATTTTGCAAAACTTTCAGTTAAAATAGCAGGGACTAATAAGTTCATTGCAGTAAAAATAAATATTCTCGGAATCGTTATTGGTAATAAAAAAGGTCACTTTACGCCCTATATCCGAATGCTTTACAAGATATTCATATTGTAACCAATTTATTTCTTTCAAGACACAAAAAAAAAAGTTTACCAAACATTTTTTGAACAGAAATTCACTGGTGCTCGTTCCAATATACATGAAAGTGACACTCCACAGAGCCGGTACGACACGTTACCAAACACGCGTGTCATTATTAGCTAATTGCATAGGAAACTTTTCCCAGCTAATGTGACAAATTGGGGGCAATTTCGTTTGAGATGACAGGGCTATTTTCGGCGCTAAGTGTGGCTACAAATCTTGGTTGGCACGGCAAGGCACTAAATATCAGACGAGGAAGGGGAAGACCGAGTGACGATACCGAGCTATTACAGGCAGTTGAACTTTGACTCGTTGCGTGTTTGTTTCTTTTGCTTAATGGCAAATGGGAAATGCAACTTACTTACGGAAACGCCATTAACAGGAAGACAGACGCTACCGTTTCAATGTGGAACAGGAGTAATCGGAGCACTTAGTCTACGGATAAAATTAGATCACGTGTAACTGTTTAGCTTAAAACTACGCGTTTGAGAACGGAAGAGAGCAGATTTGCAGAAGTAAAATTACTTACTGAATTTACACATCCCTATTAAGACACACGACATATTATGTTGGAGGTAACCTGCCTAAAAATCCTCTACAGCGAAATGTAATTAGAATGAGGAGAAATAATAAAGAATTCCTATGAATTACTGAGTGGCAATGTTGGAAGTTACTACAGTGATACATCTATTACAATTACGTGCGTACAGGGTTACATAATATATGTCTAACAAGAGATTGTATATACTAGTTATAAGGTAACAAAGGGTGACAAGGCACGCAATCCTGAAGTAGAATTACCTGGAGATAAGCAGAACAGGGCCAGTAGTGACGTCACCACGACGATTCGATCCATGGTGCCGTTCACCACATCATCGGTATGAATTTTGATGAGCACCCACTATCTAGTCATATTTCAATTTCCATCAAGCACCTGAAACAATTAATAATAATATTTTGTACAATGTTCTCGTTATCTATATATCTATATCTTATTATATAAAAATGAATTTTTCGTGGCAGTCCAGGGAAGGTTTAAAAGGTGTATTTCTTCCAATATACGGGCTACAAAGGCAAAACAAATGTTTGCCGGGATAGCTAGTATGTATATAAAAATGAATTGCTGTTCGTTAGTCTCGCTAAAACTCGAGAACGGCTGGACCGATTTGGCAAATTTTGGTCTTGAATTGCACGTGGAAGTCCAAGGAAGGTTTAAGAGGTGTATTTCGTCCAATACACGGACCCCAAAGGCACATTTTTGTTCAAAAGTTTGCCGGGATAGCTAGTTTAGTATAAAAGTATAAACCTTAGTAGGTTGAACATAAAATTTTGAGACAAAATATGCCTCCTAGTTTAGCTGAACAAATGGAGAAAGTATTTAAAAAAGGGCTAAATCGCTCTAATTGCTCAATTATCAATCATACACCCTCGACATATATATGTCACATTATGTTCAACTTCAAGCTTCGTTTAAAAAAAGGATCAAATGAAATAATAAGATTAAATTAAAATAAATGTAACATTAAACACGAACGTCAATATTCTGTCAAAATTAAACTGCGGGCACTGATCTGACACCCTTATTTGTGATTTAGCTACAAATTATGTGGTTTCCAACTCGTTCAATGAATACAAAGAAAAAAGACAATTATATCTAGAACCTTCAATGTATAGTACAATACACAAAACAAAATAGCTCTCGTGCACCCACCAACATGACGACGTCAATCACCGGGATACATTTCAGCACTTGACAAGCACTTCCTCCTAAAAATTACTGTTGATCATTGTGAGATATGAAGAAGTAAATTGGTGCCACTTAAGAATATAAATATTCGGAGAGGAACTCAACAATTTCTAAGAATATAAGAACTGAGATTTATAAAGAGTTATTTTATTGCTACTCACACTTTTAGCACTCTATTGCCACTGACAAACAAACAAGTAAAAATAATGTAATGTGTAAAAATATGTCTATAGTGATATTATAAAAAGGATTGATTTAATTGTTTGTATTAGATAGTCTCAAAAATAACTAGACTAAAAACTAGGTGTCAAAATACGTGTGTTGTAAACATTGACGAACGTATTATACTAAAAGCTAAAGAACACTCCAATGAGGTCTAGCTACTAGGAGAGAGCTATCAATCTCTACGACTTGATAAGGCAATAAAACCGTACACCCCATGATCTTATTGCAAAGTCGAAGTAAATAGGTATGTAGCGTTTGTAAAATGTAATTTGCGCGTTTGCCTGGCGATTACATTACCAGATCATGTCAGATAATAATTCACATCATGGATAAGGTTATAGGCTAGTCGAAATTAAATCAATGTGAATGTTACTTTTACACGCCATGAAATGTAAACAACTGCGAAGATGAAAAATTCCGAACTGTTTTAAAACTAAAGTGGCACTGAACGAACATGTTTAAAATAGTTACACAACGATAGCTATGCTAGTCTTCGTCCATAAATATTAGTTACTAGAATAAATATTGAAAAAGATAACGGATAAGGACCCCACAGGAGTCAGTAAAAATAACGAATAATATGACCAGATTTCCAAACCAACGGCCACTTGTGTACCTCTCACAAAGGGTAAACATATAAACAACTCAACATGTAAAGTGTTTATAAAAAAAATGTATGCTTAGTAGGGTTTATAACTAACCTATCTCGTAACAAGAACAATTTGGTTCCCATGCAACGCATATGCACTTCAATCAACACAATCGTGGTACGTAATTTTCGAAGGTTGGTCGCATTATTTATTGCTTCTGCCTGTCGTCGTATTAAATAAGAGTTCAATGGGTTCTTATGTCAACAATCGAACCTTTTGTTTATGCAATGGAGTGGGTTAGTGTATTAAAAAAATAAACGATGTAACATGGTAGCCACAATTATATAACGCGGGCCTCGTTTTCTAATTAAGAGTCTTATGGAAAAGATATTTTGTAATTTTTATAAAAATCGTTAATGTATTGATATTCTTGCTATTATTGGCTATGTGCAAAGCGAGTAGTGGCAGAGAGATAACGACCGCAGCGCACAACACGGCAGAAATTGGAAACAAATGCGGAGGATCAGCTGTCAAGTGTTGATTGCAGTACAAAATCAAAGCAAAGAAATGGGCCATGAGTTGACTGTTGTTGCGTTGTTAACTTTTTTTCGTGTTGCGTTCTTACATGCTCGGCTAATACTAATTTATTGCCTTTTATCTCAGTTTGTGGTTGGAAATTAATATTAAGTATGTGTAATAGTTTCAAACCCGGTTTTTATTATTATATAAATTTTACAAACTATTATAATATTGTCAACAATACTATTTTAATATTTGGTTTTATTTATATTTGCTAAGAAAACTAATTATTTTTTTTAATCTTTCTTTATTTAGGAGCTTTTGTACATTACAATGACAATGTCAGCTCCATTGTACCACCATTTAACATTAAATAATATTATACAGAATTATTGTTACTGTATTACGAGTATCTCAGGACACTCAGACCAAAGGAGGTTTCAGCCTGAATGACCTAAAGATAAAGAGGGCCTATTAACAATGTTTACATTGTTATTATTTGACAGCTTCCACAAATGTTGTAGGTAAACGCTACGCGTCGCCACCGTCGCGCACATAGCCAATAGGACCATGTAACTTTTTTTCTTCTTATTGATAAGGTTGTGAAAACATTATTTAAAGCGCTCGGAAAGTCGGCCGGTCTAGATAGTCGGATTAGACCCTAAAACGCTAGTACACTCGCTAAGTGGTCGGGGACATCGAGATTGCGCTAGGGGAAAGTTGACGAGTAAATAGATAACCAATTTGTGAAACTTATTTTCGACCAAAAGAAAAACTAAAGCATATATTAACACATTGGCGGACAGTAAAATAGGAACAATAGATTTTTTATTGTTATGACAGCTATAGCCGGTCACTACCTGAGAAAGGGTTAAAGACTTCAGTTCTCTGACAATTTCCATAGTAGACGTTCTGGACTGCTTCCGATGATTTTTAAAATGGCTAGGTTATGTCAGATAAATAAGTCATAGATGAATCATTGAACAGAAAACTAACCGACCGTTATTCAAAGCACTGGAAGTGTATCGCTTTAGCAGTCCGTTACTGTAAATGTCACTGTGCGGCAATTCAGAGGAATTCTGTATTTACAGAAAGCTTCATAAGTATACGTACATCATTGTATGTTTACACAATTCTTGCAAGACTCAATCTTGCTAGATAACATTAGCAAACTCGCTGGATTAGTCTGTTAGCCGCATGGTGTTTATTCTTCACATAGCGAGAGAGTCAACAAAGCGCATAGCGTTTGAAGCTAGTCGAGTATAATACATAAATCATTGTGCTTGGTACCCAAGTTATGTTACGTTGAAGTCCTTTGATCCACGACACAAGTTGAATCCATGTCACAAGTATACATAAACCATGTCTACCCACGTACATATTTTTTCACACTTTCCTTTTTTGACTTCCGAGGAGTTTGAACTTTGCGTTTTCCTTTAAATCAAACACAATATTAAATATAGAGGAACGTAGCAAACATTTCACAACAATACTTCTTTTTCGGTTAACGTCTGTTATGACTACAGCAACCATATTAATGTTGTACAGAAACGTGAGTGTCGACGTGAGTTAGCCCCACACAAAGGGGCGATTGATCGCTTTAACTCACTGAAATAAAAATACCGCTCTACTTACGCGATTGATTAATTGTAATTTTTTTGACGCCAGAAAAAGCGCTTGCCGTCTGGCAGTCGTGTCTGCCAGTGTTTATGGGTCTGTTTTTAACATCTAGCTAGGAAATCGGCCGGGATAATGTGTGTTCCATCACTCGGAATGACACAGTCGCGCCACCGCCGAGGTACTGAAATAAATTATATAAATTCTGTTTTGAAAGACATTTTACAACAAAATTGTATTGATTATCGCTTCGTGGACGGTGGTGCGTCATCATCATCATGGTGCTTGGCAATTGCCTCTGCCTACCCCGTTTTGGGATCACAAGTCCGATTGACATTTTTAAGAAAATTAAGCTTAAGTAGGTATATGTACATACTTTAAGACTGTTCCTTCATTTTAATATTAAAAATAATATTAAAAAACACTTTCGAAATAAAATTGCAACATTTTGATTTGGATCCTATGAGTTTTCTCGATTAGTTAGACCTTAAGTCTGCACAACTGTACAGTAAGTTTAGCTTTAGTCCACCTTTTAGAGAAATTCGTCTACAGATACTCGTGCACGGACAATCATTTTTTTCCCTATTGTACTTATCACGGAATTCTAGATAGACGAACATCGTACGACAAGCGTGTCTGTGAAGACATTTTTTTTACAGTTTCTCATTGCACAATAACGTCCAGCGGGGATTCGTTTGTGTTATTTTTTGTTGTTGTTTCGCTTAACTTCAGCCGCAGTGTGTGTGTATTGCGAAATTGGGCAAGTCCTTACAAAAGTTTGTGACAAAGAGGCCGGCGTAGGTTCACAATGCACTATTTTGCTCGTGCGGTCTCGGCTGACATTCCGCGTGATGTATTGGGATTTGGGAACGGGATTATTTTTACCCATCTCACAAAGTTTGCATGAAGCTATTGTAAGCACCGGAAGCGGTATCACAAAGAGGGAATTATTAATGAAGAGATTTTGCACGGCGCTTTATTAAGTCCTATGGCTGTATTAAATAGTGTGTGCAGTAAATTAGGATTATTATATTTATATGTATATGTGTGGGTATGTACGCACTTCATTACATAGTATAAAACACGGTAGTCGCTGTCTGTCCTATTCGTTCTTTATATGTATAATACATGCATGTAATAGAAAAGTATAAGTATAAAATACAAATAGATTTTTGTTATTATTACCTATTAAGATTTATGTTATAACTTAAACTTAAAGATCTCTTGTTAATGTTAAGTTTCAGATATTAATATGTTAGAAAGAAATAGATAAGTAAATATTATAATTATAAAGTAAACACACCTATGTTAATACACACATATAGGTCCCTCTACTTACACTACACTTTTAAGTAGAGGTACATCATACATTCATGTACACACTCACACATACATACATAATACTCACTATTACTTAAGATTAGTTTATAAGTGATGTTACTACTTACCTACCTTAATGCTATAAAAATTGCTGTGTCCAACATGATCTACAATGCTTACATACATACATACATACAATTCACGCCTGTCACCTAGAGGGGTAGGCGTATCTACAATGCTTGTACTACGTATATATGTAACACCTTTTATACCTACCATTGTTGTAGAACGCAATAAATTTATTGAGTACTAGTGGACTCGACAGACGTTGTCCTGTCTTAACTATTAATATTGGGTGGCTGTCATTTTTTTCTTTCATAAGAACCTTCTGTTGTTATTAATAAGCACAACAAAGGAAGTATTAGCGAAATCGGTCCACCCGTTCCGGATTTATGGAATGACAACGAAAAGGGGCTTTGATTTTTATATATAAGATTGAGTAAGTTAGCTAGTATTTAATATACTACTACTACATTACATATGAAAAGTATGCCGATTATGTTATAGTTTTACAATATATATATATATATAATATATATATATATATTGTTCTGAATTATTAAATAATGTAGAAAGTCCTTTATTTCCTTTCGTCCTTTATTTGGTCCGTGGTTTGGGCATATGGAGAGAATGGATGAAAGTCGACGGTGAGTAGAGGTCGCCCCAGGAGAACATACATTGACCAGATTGGTGATGTCCTGGCGGATGGTGGCGTGAAACGTACCCGAGACCGGAGGTCATGTATGAAAAGATGTATGAATGTAGATGCGAAAGGGGTATGTCTGCACCTTGACAAATGGAGATCTGTAGTATCTGCCTACCCCTCTGGGAGACAGGCGTTAAGTGTATGTATGTATGTCCTTTATTTTTTGTGCGGCTGATTATGCCAAAGATCCATCAGTCAAAACTCTATGTAGACGTTTATTTAAATAACTACCTAAAAGTTTTGATAAATATTCTGGTTTACTAATTTCAGTATGAGTAAAACGAAATGTAGAACTTGATATGGAGTAATAATTCCGCAACGGTTTCCCGGTACGGAAAAGTGATAAATTTACCACATCATTAACGTTTCAACTTTATAACAGCGCTCGAAACATCTCGCAAACAATGTATTATTATCAGTACCAAAGAGCAGTCAGGGTTAACATACTTTCCGTTATTAATAAATCATTCTTTATTTTAATTTATTAATTATGAAAATGTACATTTAAACAGTAACTAGCTGACCCAGCAAACGTTGTTTGCTTAATATTCATTTTTCATGCCCGAAAACACGGTTGGAAAGATGTTTTCTAAAAATTAAACCTAGCTAGATCGATTTATCGCCCCAAATCCCTCTAAATACCAAATTTCATGAAAAACGGTGCAGCCGTTTCCGAGATTCCAAGCTAGATCGATTTATCGCCCCCAAATCCCTCTACATACCAAATTTCATGAAAATCGGTGCAGCCGTTTCCGAGATTCCAATTATATATATATAATATACAAGAATTGCTCGTTTAAAGATATGAATAAGTGAACTGTAAGTACATAAAAACAGACACGTCTCACCAAATATAATAATAGACTTATTTATACGATCAACGTAGATTGAGAACGCGTAAACATAAGAAACAAAAGATTATTTTCGCTCCACTTTCAGTTCATTAGCGTGCGTTTGATGTGGTTTGCATTGCTTGAGGAATACCAGATAAAAATTATTTCCAGACCATTAACGACTGACTGCGGAGAAAACCCAGTTCAGCTTGTTTCGCCATTTCAAAGCGACGGCACCACATAATTACATTTTACATTTGTTGTCATTGCTCAATGTTTGACCACATGTTACAAGCGGTGTTACTACCCACCGACCACGCGCACTATCAAAATATTGACCCTCTCATCCTCATCGATGTTGGATTGTGGCACTCTTGTAAACACAAGTGACTCCACCTTGGGCGAGCTTACCCCGTCAACCCAACCACTCAACATTCCAACGCTAACGCTCAAAAATATTGACTCAAACATTCTATCTTCGGGCAAAATCTTAAGTACACAATTCAACTTATCAAATTCACATTACGACCAATTACGGCTACCTATTATAGGCCCCTCCGACGCTTCTCAAATAAGAAAAAATTGAGCTTCGAAATCACCTCATTTAGTTAATTTATTGGGTTCGATTTTTTTAATGGCGTTTTTTTTTTTTTTGTTATAGCACAAAGGGTGGCTGTTCGGCCGGCAGGTATTTAAAGGTCGCTACTATTGAGAAAAAGGGATTATCATTAATGCTGTTTGAATTTTTTTGGTTTATTTACACAAAAAAAATTCGGCGGCCCCTGACGGTGTGGACGGAAAAGTATTGAAATCGGTGTTTTTTATCGCCTGGACTTGAAGTCACAAAATGTTTATCGCCACTCGAGAATTGATTTATGCCTTCCACTTTTAACGTCTAAGACATGGACCAAAGTGAATTAGATATCATTTAATTAGTCATTTATCACCGATGATAAGAACATATCGAATTGATACAGTAGGTAGTAGGAATGTTTTCGTAACTACCTGAAGCAGGAGACACGAAAAAGTTCCAAGTAAATTGAACGTTGTTGCACTTTGCCGTGCAGCGAAAAAATCAATCTTCTCTACACATTTTATAGGAATCATGTAAATTATATGGAAAAAGCATCAGCCGTCTATCTAAAATAAAATTTATTACACTTAATTACTACAAGATACACGAGCTCATGCATTATGGATTATCCACACGGCAGCAAAATGTAGGTACCTACAATAAAAAAAGAAATATGTTTTGGATGAAGGTGTAATGGAGGCTTAAGAGGCGAAACACTTGCAAAAGCAACTCCGCCTCTCTATATGTGTCGGCGAGAGGTAAATTGCATTTAATTATCGTATTGAACAGTTCATCGCAGCGCTGTCTCAATTAAATTAATAATTCAAGGAAAATTTTCTTACAAAAGTTAAAAAAATGAATTTATTCTTTAAAAATACGTTCGCGAAACGCGATACCTAAAATAAAGGCAACGTCTTGAATAGACATTTGAGAAAAAAAGGGTTTTACAAAAATATAGGTATTACCAAAAATAAAAGTCGCAAACTATTTTGTGGGTAAGCGTTAGTTTACGGAAAAAGTTGTAAAAATAGAATTCAATTCATACTATATTTATTTGATTTATTTTGCAGAGTAAACTGATTAAACCACAGGAATTGTACATACAATATACAGTGGTGTATAGACATTACATAAGTCAAGTGAAAGTAAATACATACATATTAACTAATCCAAAGACTTAATTTCTTGTTTTTTTTAACAATATGAACAAGCGTTTGACCACCATCCTGCCTGATGTTAAGCAGCGATGTGGTCTACGATGGAGCACACTTGTTCAAAAATAGTTAAAGCTCAGTGCCTTAAAGTTATGTCATTGAACTGTTAACGCTTAATAGTTGGAATTTTAAACTACGTTTCCATATTCATGTTGTACGTAGTTACAAACTGTCCCGTACATTTTAGTCATTCCATTAATTTGCACAGGGAGCATATAATTTGGTGCTTAATATCTGGCTGTTTTGAAAGCACGTCAAGCTGAACACAACCAAAAACCATTAGCCAGCGATCCATTCGCGCAACTGTTGCAGACTATATCTATAATACTAACCGCTGTACTCATAAAAAGAGAAATAGTTGTCTAACTAGTTGACGTATATGAGTCATAGAAGCAAAGGCAGCAACATGCAGTTTGGCTTGAATGTCTACAGTTGAGTTTTTTTAATTATGAGGCTGACATTAACATCTGGTTATATATTTTTCAAACTCTCGTTTAACAATAAACTTTATGATGAGAAATAATTAAAAAATGCTGGGCAATACACTTAATTTTCTGTAAAATTGAATATAATTAATTAAATTAAATATTAATTCTACATTAATTCAGAATTTAATATGTCTCAATCACATTAGGATAATGCTGCTTTTGCTACTTATCTAGGTGGGTACTAAATGTTGATTTTGTATGGAATATTAATGGTTTTGCTACGATCTTAATATTTGACAAAATAAAACAGATTAATTACTTTAAAACTGTATATAAAGTTACCATTTAAAAAAAAATTGATGTTGCTGCCTTTGCTTCTATATGACTCATATGTCAAATTTCCACCAGTTTGCTAAGTAAGCTGTTCTAACTATAATAATATGAATATCACGATAAGTGATTATACCAGTTGAATATGTAAAACTGCGAGCACGGATTCATCGTAGTTAGCTAAATGTTAAAAGCTAAACTCAGAACACCCGTTATTAGTCATACATACTCATAACTCATACTCATGTATTTAATCTCTAATTGATCGAACTGAACTATTATGCTCGTTTTCACTAACTTATACCCTTACCTTAGACTGGCTAGGGATCCCCTATAAGTTGATACAAACGGTAATTGGAGACTATAGCTTAGATCACTTATAGCCTGAACAATTAGATGGACAAAGTAACTAAGTATATGGATGATAAAAACTCTTCTACATCGCAGATGTCCCTTTTACACATTACACTGTAAGAAAATACACAAATATCCGTGGTTTAACAGTTTAGACCGGATTTCAGTTTTTATTAGAAAAAACCGAGAGAGGTCGAGATTAAATACGTACGTACTTAACAATTAAAGTTCCAAGCAAGCCGCTTGCATTGTTTTCTCTAACAAAAAACGCAAACTTTCAAACTAAAACAAAGAGACATTGAGAATAGTTACAAGAGTTCATTGTTTCCTAATAAACACCACTTGGTTTGATTGTTTTTTTTTAATACTCAGGGAGCACCTTTTGTGAAGTATGCAAAACATTCTGTGAAATTTACTCACAAAGACTTAAAGATTCCGGCAATATACACTCAATTTCTACTTATTTCTAATAAGTTACGAAACCAAACTCATAAAATACTTCTAGGGGAAATGCATCTGTTAATTGGCTAAACAAAAAGCTTTCTTTGAACGTCTTTCACAAGCGAGCTTTTTGAGGTTCTGCAGCGACGGAATTTAATAAGAAGCATTAACTAAGAAAAAGATACGAACCGCGAAGGAAAAAAAACTCGTGAAGCTACCCAGATTATGTCTTGAAAAGGTAGGGCCTCTGGTACTTTTTTATTTCTGATACGTTGCAGACATCCTGCGTGAAATTGCAAAATTACTTAAAATTTTAACTTACTAGTGACGCACAGCATTTACGGGACGGGAGGAGTATGAATCAAACAGAGAAGTATTTAATCCTAATTATGAACATATTCTTAGGCGGGAGATTTTATTGCTATCTCATTACAGTCTCGCACCGCCATCGCCCGCCGCTGTCGTCGTCGTTCTCGTGCCGGTAATTTCACCCTATTGTACTCCGCTGACAGTTTTGGCAGCAAGAATGCGAACGGGATCTGGGTAATTTACAAACCATATTATGTTTGCTGTTAACGCTAATTCAAATTCACAAGCAGTATATAGTGCGTAATTCTGAAAAAGTGCGTAATTCTATTCCTTGTGCCGTGTGAATCTTATAAGTAAGAAACAATATTTTCATATATTTTTTATTAGTGTACGGAACTTCAAAGTCAAATGAATCCTTAGATATTCTATAAATAAAGAAAAATGTTTTAAGGTTAAGTACTTGATGCGGTTTCACAGTAAAAAGGTTATGAATACTAGTACAAGAAAAGTGCGAATTATTAGTGCTATGTTTGAGAATGTCGCATAAACACGTAAACGCTATACCCATGAAATCTAACGGGTACAATCAATGTTCACACTAAAAGGGTTTCAAAATAAATACAGAGCTTTATTGTGCTGCTATTTCTGTGTTACACATGACTTTCGATCTTTCAATACACTGATGGGCCCTTCAATTGTACGTTGTGGAGCGATTAGCGCCTCGACAGCTCATTTGTTATGTCAAGTTACGTATTTTGTATTTTCAAAATAGTTTGTAGAGCATAGAAGATACAGAATAGTTCGAAAAATGTTAATCCAAATTTAGTCCAAGTTCCTTCCCAAGTTCATCCATTAAATTTTATTATATTGGAGTACTCAAAATCATTATTACACCAGAAACTGATTTAATCAGCCATTACGGCGTCGATCAATAGGCAAATAAAGTCACAATAGCGATGTTCACGAACAAAGTCATTATGGCGAATGATGTGGCGGCAGCTGGACCGGTGATTCCACGCGATTGCCTTTTGCACTTTCCGTGACTGCGTGGCCGGCAAGCGCTCGATACATTATCCCATAATGGCCGTTAATATTATAAATCTGTGATTTTGAAAAGTTCGATTAGATATGGTTGTTTATTTTTTTTTTATTCTATTTTAGCGTTAGTATTTTTTTTTACTAGTTTTACATAATTGAAAAAGCTGGATATTAGCGTTTTGCTCAACAGTTTCAACAGCTAGAACAAATAAGAGTTTTTAGCAAATATTCATAAAACATGTAAATTAATAAAAAAGTTGTGTGGTGACGGCGAATCACTGGGTCCCGTCGTGGGGGACGTAAGAGGCCACTGAGCGAACTCTCCAGAAGACGGGCAGCAGCGCTCTTTGTGAGTTAAACCGCAACACGACTGCGATCGCCAACCCGCTTGCCATGCGTGGTGATTATTGGCATTTCCCCCCAAATCATCAGCACATATTTGTCCATTGCTGGACTGTCCAATTTAATATTCATTAACACAAAAAAATACAGAAAGAATTAGAATATTGTATTAGGTATTGTAATATATTCGGAATAATATTATATTTGTATGAACTCAGAGTTATTTCAGTAATTTTCACTTATAAATATAGCCGTTGTGCTAACTGCAGTGACATAAATTCCACTAAAACGTTATTCCAGACCTTCTCCCTAAAAGCAGTCGGTCGGAGCGCATCATGTGATCGTAAATTACTCGGCGACTACACACGAAAATAGCGTAACACCCTAACTCCATGGGAACCGGCCATTCCACCCCGCAGCCCCACAGCACATCACGCTAAACGCCTACAAATCTGCTTCACGAATCAAAAAGACATCTGAGGGTGACTCCAATCGCCATTAGACATGCCAGTTCAATAAACAATTTATAAGGTTAAGATTCCACTAAACAGTAAAAATGATAAATGCATTGCGCAGAAAATGAGATGAGCGTAAATCGTAATAAGACGAACAATACCCACTGGGGGATAAAGCAGGAAGCGCCCGGATTTTTGTTATATAAACAACAAAGACATTTACAGATGAATTTAATGCCTCCTTCCCCGGATTCTGCTTGCCAACGTCTTTTGTCTAATCATTATACAGGTAGGCTGGATAATACGTAATCGGTGTTATTATTGAAGCTGTATATTATGAAATATTAATTACAGGTGGTCATTGTTTAGCTGTTTAATTGGAATCTTCACTCACAACAAGAAGAGGATGGAGTTGACAATTTTCCTTCTCTAATAGAATTACAATATTCCACCTCCCGGAGAGTGTTTTGTTAAGTACTAGGTATACCTAACGTTTATGTTCAACGTCGGCAAAATATAGCTAATTATATAGATGTTGTACATGGAAAAGCAATCGGTCACTCGATGACGGGTGTCTCCATAGAATTAGATCAACGTGGCGGAATAACCAGTGGCAATTCAGTGGCAACCAGCACATCAATCAGGGAAACATTCGCAATACGTACCGACTATAATGTATTGCCAACGGCCCACCATTTAATTGTTGATGGATCGCTATTCGTGATACTGGCGTGAAGGATTTCGTGGGGCGCTATTCTGTGCTCATTTAACACACTGAACGACGACAAAATGGTTGGTTTTTCCTTTTCCATGACCGTGCTTGGCATAATACACACATCAAAAGTGTCTAGGGGTCAAGTACATTTTAGAAGATTGCAATCAAGAATATATTTTACAAAAACTGTGGTGATAAGTCATTGATACAGGCATGGGGAATTAGGTAGGAGACCAGTCCAGAAGATTAGATTTGATTTAAATAAATTAGATTCTTTTTATAGCTAAAATGTTCTTGTTCCCTTTTTTTTTCTTCTTCTTACTCTTTCCTCACTCCCGTTTGATTTCGGATACGTAAAACGGCGAGAGATATGAAGGGCGATAATGCGGGGGAAATTGTACTTTATTCTATTACGACAGAATGAACAAGGAAATTTGAAGCGGATGCCTAGTGACGTATATTCGACATTGAGGTTTCAGGCATGAAATCTTTGCTGGTAAACGTTTATCTGATTTACACATTTTTAGATGATTTATTTTGTTTTTTTGCTACAAAATATTATTTTCACACGTGTAGGTATTTATTATGGTGAGATAGAGTTCAACTAATAGTTTATGATTTTAAGACGCATGTTGAAGTCGTATATTATAGCACTCTATAGTTAGTAACGTCTCCCTTAGAAGACTGGTGTGCTTAACAGGATATTGAAATAGTTACCTAATTAGAAAGTAGATAAGGTACTTGGGTTTTTAATCCGCTATGCATATCGGTGTGAATATTGTAAAATATAAACTCTAGCTTCTTTTTTACTCGACGTTTCGACACAGTTACACATACCCGGTGTCCAGGCGGGTCATTTCCGTAAAATATAAGAGAAGAACGAATAAAGTATCTATATTATTTACTGCAACAACGCGACACCTCAAAATGTGACAATGTTGAAATAAGAATCTTATTACTATGGATTCTTTTCATAAGAACAAAATATTGTGAAATATCGCGTTTTTGTAGTAAATTTGCGATATGATATTTTATGACTAAATGGAGCAAGGGGATGATATCTACTATTAGGCTATATTGACGTAACGAAACGACAGTAAATTGTTAACTAAAATATTAGCTGGATCCTATACGAAAATTCTATTAGTAATAAATACGCAAAAAAAAATATTTACTAACTAGTGAGAATAAATTGGAAATAACGCCATTGTCATATACCCTTTTCTTTTTCGTGTCCCAAATAAATTGGCAGATACATTTACTAAATACTCAATGGTAAAAACATTTTTTTGTAGGACTCGAATTACGATAAAAATTTCTAAGGTATATTTCAAGACTTGTGTAAATATCTAATATCTTATCTCGGTGTACAAAAACTACTGAGGTAGCATTTTTCACCAAATTCGTATAACCTCAAGGGTGGCATGTGTCCAGCAGTGGATGTATTTTTTTCATAAGAACTTTCTGATGTCATTAATAAACACAACAAAGGAAGAATTAGGGAAATCGGTCCATCCGTTCCGGAGTTATGCGGTCACCAACACATTTTGCGATACTTTTTTATATTATAAACTAGTTATCCTGGCAAACATTTGTTTTCCTTTTGTGGTCCGTGTATTGGAAGAAATATACCTTTTAGACCAAAATTAGCCAAATCGGTCCAGCCGTTCTCGAGTTTTAGCGAGACTAACGAACAGCAATTCATTTTTATATGTATAGACTAGGTGTCTCGGCAAACATTTGTTTTGCCATAGGAAGTCGCTTTTGTACCCCTTTTATTGGAAGAAATACACCTTTTAAACCTATCCTGAACTTCCACGTGTGTTTCAAGACGAAAAATAGCCAAATCGGTCCAGTCGTTCTCGAGTTTTAGCGAGACTAACGAACATCAATTCATTTATGGTCAAGCACTTGATTGAAAATTATTTAAAAAATAAATGTTGTGTTTGGACAACATCGCACACAACAATGTGTGTGAAACCTATAACGGCGATGGCCTCACCCCCTGTCACGTTGTCATACGCTCTGGTGAACCGTGGGCATTTGCTTAGCAAGTGCTTCTGTCCCGCTTTGGGATTAAAAGACTTGAAGTGTATTTTTTTTGTTGTATACATTTTTCGTATCATATAATCGTGAACAATGAAATTGCACCTTCACACACCAAATCACACAAATTATTACTTCATATTTATATGAAATATTAGGTAACATTATGTTATATGAAACAAATATAACGCATCAATCACATTATCTGTTATCCCATTAAAGGTTGAGCAGAGAGCACTATCATTCATGACTCCACATTTCGCGTTGGCAAAGTTCTAAATTGACGGACGAGTGTGATCAGACGTAGGCTAATGGTCTCAGCCTACCTCTAGTCGGACCGGTGTGATATCTATTATAATACAATAATCATTACATAGTATAAAACAAAGTCGCTTCCCGCTGTCTGTGCCTATGTATATATATTTTTTTAAACTACTCAACAGACTTTAATAAGTTTTCTTTTAATACATAGAGTGATTCCAGAGGAAGGTTTATGTATATTGTAACGCCATTTACCATGCTGTGACGACGTATAATTAAGGCAGCACCTACACTTCTTTTTTTGTTGCCTACACACATGAAAATTGTCTAGGAATCAAGAACATTTTTAGCTCTAATAAAATCTAATTTATTTAAATCAAATCTAATCTTCTGGATTGGTCTCCTATCTAATTCCCCATGCCTGTATCAATGACTTATCACAACATTTTGAATAAATTATGAATGAATTCAGTTTTTGTAAAATATATTCTTGATTGCAATCTTCTAAAATGTACTTGATCCCTAGACACTTTTGATGCGTGTATTTTATCATCACATCCGTACTTCCTACATCGATTAAGATAAAATTTAAATTATATACCAAATTTGAGGAAACGGAATAAACTGCTAGTGTAACACCGCCAGGATACATGAAGTATTTATCATAGTATCTGCCTATCTCGTATCCCTAATTGTGTTTAAAAAACGAAAGATAATCATATAATATTACTCAGCGACATTATGTAAATGCAATTTTTGCAATTGGATAAATAAATAGCTATAAAATACCTACCTAGGTATTTTACTTCTTTATTTATTTATTTATCCACCGAAACTACTTCCTTAGGGTACCCTACCCCACGTCTCTCCACGAGATCCTTAACCCAGGGACATAATATAACAGCGTTATTGACGTGAGGTTATGTAAATATATAGACAAGTCCTTACACAAAAATATAAAATAAAACAGATATGTACCGGATCTATAAAAACATTTTCACATCTCTATAAATAAATTTATTTTCATTTCCGATTGGAATTATTTCTTATCCTATTGTAATTACTACATTTGAACGTCGACGCGTATCGTTTCCTTATCAGACATACAAGAATAGGCTTTTAAAACTTATCTCGGGAAACAATTTACTGTGCAGTATGCATATTTATTTTTTTTCGATTCCGGCGTTTCGGTTGCGCGTTTGTAAGAACATCAGGTGGGTAGAACGGGCAGCAGCGCTCTCTGCAAGTTAAACCACTGCCAAGCGTGGCTATTATTGGAATTACCCCCCCCAAATAATCATGGGAATAATTGGGGTAGGCCCTTGCCCAGCAGTGGACGTCTTTTGGCTGATGATGATGAGGTGGGTACGGACTAGAGACTTGAAACGGAAATTTTATTCTCCATGGCTCTATTCCAATAACTAATTAAAATTTAGGTCTATACTAACTGGTTTCTAATATAATACATTGGGCAAAGTTAGTTTTTTTTATTGCTATGTATAACAAGCGTTTGACCACCATCCCGCCTGATGTTAAGCAGCGATGTGGTCCACGATGGAGCACACTTGTTCGTTAGGTACCTATTCACCCGAGACTTGAAGACCTTCAGACTGTACTGCGCAGTTAACACAGACTCCGGCAAGTCATTCCACTACCTGGCGGTTCGCACTATGAAAGTAGACGCAAACCGTTTGTTTCGCGTAAACGTTAATCCACCGTATGGACGTTTTGCCTGTTTTCTCCTGTTTGTCCTATTGTAAAAACGCGATGGCGGTATTAGGTTATGCAATTCCGTAGCACACTCTTCGAAATGCACCCGATAGAAGACAGAAAAAATGATTTAAACATTGATACGGGTAATCTTGATTAGTTATTTTTTAACATTGTACAAACCTTGTGCCGTGGCGCCGTAAAAAAAGGAAACAGAGCTGTACCTTATAAACTATAACACTTGCAATTTTTACTCAAACATCCCAAATAGGTACAATCTAAATATTTTTTTTACAAACTGTGCTAAGCCTGCCGGTCGTTTTTCTGTCTCAGACAGGTTATCAATTACGATAACAATTCAGTTTACATTGCGAAGACGGAACGAAATTGATTTAAACATTAAATTAAAATATCGCAATGGACATTGAAATGTCATTGTAGCTGGAAATCGTCGCGTTTATTACAAACAGGCTCCTTGTCAGGTCAAATGTGTCTTAAGACGTACGTCATTAACCACTATCATGTTTTCAATACTGCTGTCTACACATTAGAGATTATGAACATGAATAGCAGTAGTCTCTACCTGTGCATGTTTTTTTTATGCAGAATCAGTAGAACCTGTAGAGACATACCGGCGCATTTTAAAATAGTATGGGATCAAAGTCAGTTAAAATATGCACATACATACTTCACTGTATTGTATGGTAACGCAGCCATGCTCGTCTCGAAGATAAAACTTGAAAGAATGTATCGGGCCACGAACGACCTTTGACACAGGAATTATTAGGATGCGTGACAGTTGATAAGCGCGACACGAAACAAAAGTTAGCTTCCTAAAAAAGAAGCGCAGTCTTTACCACAAACTCAACAATTTATTGTATTAGTAAGACATATGTGTACTTATTTCAAAATGTGCTTATGTGTATTGAAAGTGTATCATCACTATCAGTTTTTGTCAATCATTACCTATGCTAGTTTAAGGTGAGGAAATCGTATATATATATCGGGATATTATAATTCTTGCCCACCTACCGTTCATCCATTTTTCTATTATTTTATTTTCACTTGTGCGATTATTACCGATTGGACGGCTTGAGGTAGTGACAGCCTAGCGTCTAGCAAGTGGCCAATTCAGGTCTTAAATGTTACAAACCAAAGTCTAAAGCTAAGGGGGTCAATTTTTAAAAATTTTAGATTTAGTTATTTTTCAGTAAACTAGCAATAAGCACGAATTGGAAATTTTCTGTAAGACTTATTGTTTTCTTTAATAAATAAATGCATCCAACGTTCGCTGTCAGTGTTGCTTAACATCGGTAATCGGCTGCGATTGTCGAAGTCGTCCGTATTTTTTTATAAATATTCTCGTAAAACGTTCGCTTTGCACTGGCATTTCCATTTAATGTCAAATTCAGTTAGGAGTCCGAAATAGAAACATTCATAAATATAGAATTAAAAGTAACAAGTAATATGAGAAGATCTTTAAAAGGTTTCTCCGGATATAGAATGAATATTTTTACGTACAGAGAGTTACATGGGTGCAGTTGATACATTATATGCTCATAATAATCAACATCATGCTTTGGGCATATGGAGAGAATGTATGAAAGTCGATTGACGAAAGAGATTTATATGGGTGATGTAATGGGCCGGGAGTAGATGATGAGTAGAGGTCGCCCCACAAGGACATACATCGACCAGATTGGTGATGTCCTGGCGGAAGGTGGCGTGGAAAGTACTCGAAACCGGAGGTCATGTATGAATGTAGATGAAGCGAAAGGGGTATGTCAGGACCGTGACATATGGAGATCTGTAGTATCTGCCTACCCCACTGGGAGACAGGCGTGAAGTGTATGTAACAAAATAATATTTAGTGTATATTTACCTATGCTTGTAGAAAAATAAATAAATTAGTATTTAGATAGTGCTTTTACGTTGAAGGAAGATGTTGTAAGACAAGAGTTTTTTCCCGCTAACTCCCGTTCCCGTGGGAATTTTCCTATATCCTGTTTCAACTAAGTTTTATGTTTACTGAGGTACCTGCATACCATATCTTCAAAATAGCAATCCCGCGATTATTAGTATGGCCCTTAGATACCAAATGGTGTGTAGTCTCGTATCGGCGGTAGGTGACTCCCATTTGTTCTATAGTATGTAGTTTGTTCCTCGTTTTCCTTCTCTAGGAAAAGTGGGAGGGATAAACTTGTTGTATAAAACAAATGGATCATAGACAATTGGTGAAGCCATTGGCAAGGCCTATGTCCAGCAGTGGACGAATATAGGCTGATGACGAGGAAACTGTCGGCTCCGCTTGTGATATTCCTTGAGGTAATAGCAAAAAAAGTATGGATTATAATAGAATTAGAATTATTGTTCATTTCATTTAATTACACAGTTTGTTTGCAATTACATTGTTTGGTCAAAGACAAAATAGCAGTAGAAATCTAGTACTTGTGCAGCAATTACGATCAAACTAAGTACTAAGCAGCAGAGCAGTAGCAGAAACTGATTTGACCGCAACATCAGAATCTATAGACTAACAAAATCTTAACATAGCTTTAAGAGTAGTGCTGACGTAAAAAAACGGGTGATTTCCATTAGTTTCATAGAAAAAGGACAAACTGACAAGTTGATCAACAACGTCATGTTCTATAGGGCAATTTTGGATCTTGCCCAAAAAAAAAACATATAAAATACTAATACCATTAGTATAAAAAATAAGGGTACACTCAATAGAAATCCATGAATGACACGCGAGGTTCGAAAACATTCGTGATTCTCCTTAACCTTTTGCAAAGTCAGCGGAGTCATAGAATTCATGACCGGCTCCTGAAGATGAGTGGTTTGAGAGTAGTCGGGTCACAGGAAATCTTTTTTTCTTTCATGCTCTTGAGAGGTCTGCGAATCCTCGAAAACCAAGTCAACTCGTTTCAACACTGTACTTTTTGACCGAGGATGTATTTTGATTTTAGAACTCTACATCTGGAGGGGACTGATTGAAGTGAGTCCATTAGTTAGTTTCCGCTCTATTTTTTATGTATTTAGTTATTATGCAACAGTATTGCAAAAATACTATGCTTATTACGTTCATTATGAATATCTATTAGTAAATTAGTAGGGTTTAATCATACCAATATTATAAATGGGAGTTTGTTTGTTCCGCTTTCATGCCGTAACCACTGAACCGATTGGTTTGAAATTTTGGAGACGTATAGTTAGAAGCTCGGTTTAAATAATAGGGTACTTTTTATCCCGGAAAAAAATTATATTCCCGAGGGAAAACGAACATATTCCTTTATATCGCAATATAACCGAAGACCACGCGACCGAAGCCGCGGGCGGAAAGCTGGTAGTTAATATTAGTGTCCATTAAATTATTAATATAACTAATTATATTAATAATTTAATGGACACTAAAGTTATTAAAGTAGAAGTTTCATTGCTATCACTTCGATAGAGAAGATCGTTCCCCGAAAGGGTTAACTTGTTAATAAATTTAATGATAATATATCCATAGCAACGTATAACTTTAAGTTTTTTTTTGTCATAGGTATTGGATGTATTTTAAGTACGTATTTAAAAGAGGTACTTTATTTTATAAATAACCGTACAATTCCAAGCCAGAAAATACCTAAACACCTGAAATGATCTAAATCAACAATTTGCAACACAGTCATTATTTCAAACCAATTTATAACGACATACCTATGAAATCCAAGAGCATCGGTATCCGCACATAAAGTTCAATTACGGGTATCACTAAAACCACAAACAGATATCCAACGGGAGCACGTAAAATCCATTCGAATACGATATTTCAAATTTCGCGGCGGATCAGATAGAAGAGCGACATGCGTCCTGCGCCGCGACCGGGATCAAACTGGTATCGGGGCTGGCTGTTCTGAATAAATCGTCTAGACGGGAAAGGCAATAAGGCGACAGAGGGGGTGAGGCTTGCGCGCGGAGGTGACTAAGAGCGAATCCACCCTCGTGAATGCCAGTTACCCACAAAACGAGCAAGCTCCAAAAGATACACCCCGGAAGAACGACAACATCAAATATTAACGATGGACACAAAACAGATTTTCCTGTTGGTTTTGTTGCGTGAACGAGTTTCACGGTAACTTTTTCGGGCGAGCTGAATTAGAAAAACATAACAAGGAATGTATAAAATAGAAGTCGAGTAGGTTCGCAACAACCATAAAAATAAAAATTAATAAAAAATACATTTTAATTTTTTTTTACACCTGGACTAGTCTTTGTTGTAAACTTAATTGCACCCCCTGTCACGTTAGGTTAAATACGCTTGGTGAACCGTGGGCATTTTCTTATTAAGCAAGTGCCTCTGCCTACCCCGCTTTGGGATTAAAAAGCGTGAAGTGTATTTTTTTTAATTGCACAAGGATGCACTTCCAATGGGTACATAATTAAAAAAACTGAAAGCTGACCTGTTATTACAAAATATTTAACTTAAGTAACAAATATTTTGAGAGTTTCGTGATGTCTCGATATACATATCTAATTATACCATTATTATATACGTCCATAGTTCAAAGGTGTCATCAAGGTTTAACAAGTCAGTACCTAAGTCGGAAGTCCATGCAGGTGCGCGTTAGCTGTCCACTAGTAGGCTTTCGTACGTAATGTACCTACGTATCTACTATGTAGATACATTTTGTAAGTAGGTGCATCTACTCTGTAGGCCGGGACTCGTATTGATCAATGTTTAAATTTAGTTCGCAGTTCAGATAGAATAAGTACTTACATACTGCGCAGGCATTGTACATTTTATTGTAAATCTGATTTAGGTCAGAATTTGTGAGTTTTCTTACCATACAGACTTCGGGTTGCAGTTTTGTTAACACTGTGTATTATCCAAATGTAAGTAAGGCAACTAATATAATATATCTGTACTATGTAATTATAATAAGAAAATTGTTAAAATTGTATTGTTGTATGAATGTTTGTAACGAATATACTTAAAAACTACTGAACTGCAAAAAAATCAATGCAGCACCAGGCGGTACAAATAGTATATAATAATAACACTAAGTTGAGCAACATTTTTTTTTTAAATTTCGGTGTCGACAGGATTTTTTTTCTCCGTGTCTGTTTTGTTTCCAGCTTAAGATATCTCATTTGACAGTCTGGAGTGGCGCCGTCTCTGTAAACAGTTCGGAATTATCTTCAGCAGATTTTGTCAGCTCTTCTCAAGGAGATTAATTGAAGCTTTCACTAGAGCTTTCCAGTATTAGCTGAACATAACTGTTTACAGGTGAAGTGTGCTCAGGTTCATGTCGCTTGACAAGTTTCAAATAAACTTTAAAGGAAGTTCAGAATCTGCTCTACCACCCTAAGGTTGAAACTCGTATGAATGTCATTCGATATTAAGGTTCATTGTTTACTTGTCACACTATAACAACTCTACCTTATTGATGTTTTAGTGACACAGGAAGTGTCATCAAAACTCAGGCCACTGACGGAAGACCGTACAGGATGGGCAGTACCCTTCTAAGTGGAAGTCTTCTGTTTCTGTAGACCTCATAAAGACCATTTCAGCATGTGTCAAAAAATCAATCTCTTGTCTTATGTTTTCCTTTTCGTCCAAAAAGCACAATCAGCTGATCTGTATGGGTATGGAATACATAGGTATGGCCTATAGAAACATTAGACTGGCATAAAAGGATATTTTCCTATCAGCCTGTAGGTATATGGCGTATGACCATTGGTCGTAATATACCTGTTAGATATTTTTTGTAAAGAAACGGTTAGTACTGAATTTGGTGGACATTGTTATAAATAAATATTTTACAACAACACACACATTGCCTTCATCCCATGTTAAGTAGCTAAAGCACTTGTGTTACGGAAATCAGACAACGAAATATACTTACTTAAATACTTTTTTTTTATTTTAAATACATACTTATATAAATAAAACACCCAGACACATCCAACAAGTACTTAAAAGCTCATCACCTAAATACCTGGCAGCGTAAGGAATCGAACCCACGGCCCTATGGAGCAGAGGCAGACATGCTAACCACTACACCAACGGGCCCGTCAAATGTTGTACGAATACTCAGCTTGACGATCTTCACTCTTCAGCCCCCATAACACAGAGCTCCAAGAAAGAAGTGACAAGACATATAACTCGCTGCGATGTGTTCAAACAAGCCGAGTCTGACGAAGCGTGACATAACAACAATCAGAGTGCTTATTAAAATTTGTTCTATGTCGTGTCTTTCTTGAGGTTCATGATAGGCTTGCAGGAGTTAGCACAGACGCAAAAGATAAAACAACAACAAACAATAATACAAGAGTCTTCATACTAAGTTCTAATAAAACTTGTGTACCATTTTTCACCCACGTTCTGATGTCTGCGTGGGAAGGATTTAATTCGCGTTCATTAACTGTCTATTTTTTCAACAATTTTATAAAGTCAAGTGTTCAATAATAATTCTTGTTTCGTTTTTGTATTTACAATTCCGGGATGCGATGCGATGTTTGCGATTTATAAACATTGATGAAATCAGATCTGTGATATTTTGCAGTTTGTATAATATTTGTACAATCACCCGCAACAAACCAGGGTAAACATACCACCACAAAAATGACTTGCAAATCATACCTACATAACTGGTATAAAATACACAAGTTTCAAAGAGTTTATCGAAGTGGATATTTTGCTTGGTTATCGATTCACACCATTTCTTTTCGAAGGTCTTCAAGAACGGTGTTTACCGGAAGTTTGTCATTTTTCAAGAACTATGAGATTAAAATATTATGAGGATACCTGTATCCCCTATTGCATGATATCCCTACAAGGATGGTCACCCTACTGATCACATGTTCACTTTAAACATGTCTGGAGATATTGCCTATTTAGGTTATTAAACAAGTATTATAGTACAGTGTATCAAGTTTTTGTACGCGGCCAATGTGACAATATCGCTCTATAAAATGTATGCTGTCGAGATTATCATCGGCCAAACACTTCCGTTTCATTCCTCAGAAGTGGCGCATCCAAACTGAGAGGCAAATTTGACAGTTCCTATGCGTGCTGAGGTAGACAGCAGTGGCAGGCACACCTTATAGGCAAAAAGACGCTGCCTACCTTAGCCGAAATACTTACATCAAAAGTGTCTAGGGATCAAGAACATTTTTAGCTCTAAAAAAAATCTAATTTATTTAAATCAATTCTAATCTTCTGGATTGGTATCCTACCTAATTCCCCATGCCTGTATCAATGACTTATCACCACATTTTGAATAAATAATGAATGAATTCAGTTTTTGTAAATTCTTGATTGCAATCTTCTAAAATGTACTTGATCCATTTGATTTTGATGTGTGTATTTCGGCTACCCGACCTAATATAATGCATTTAGGGTATTGTTGGGGCTGCCGTGGAGGTGCAGCGCGTCGGGCATGTTTGCCGAGGCGCACACGGACGACTTTTACGCCATCGTCAGAAAACGGTGCGCCTCCACGCTAGCGCGCCTCCGCGCTAGCTCCAACAGTATCCTTAAGATTTTTATAGACCGGTGGGACTCCCCAATGATGCAGCATTGGGTGAAGCTCCACAGCCAGGCGAATTAAATTAAATTATTTGATTAGATTAGTATGTACTAACACTAATATAAGTAAAAATAATGTTACTAACACAATATGGAATGATATTCTGAAATAAATTGTTTTATTATTATTTTATTATTATTATTATTAATAATAGAGTTATTGCCCACGATATACCACACAAAGGTCCTGTGTTTTGTTGGTAAGTAGATATGTGGGTACCTATTATTCGTAAAAACAAGTTACCTATACATATTATATACGTGTCAATCCTAGGGGATTACTGCCTACCTTGTCGTAATAGCCAGTGACGCCACTGGTAGATAGAGACCATCAATGTTTACTTGCTACAATTCTGCCATACATGCCTCTTTTGCAGCTTCGTCCACATTCTTAAAAGAATTGAATGTATGCACATCCCGTATTTGATGCTCTTCACTGAGAATTCCAAGTAGGTACTACAATAAAAAAAGGCTTACAAAAAATATTAAACTAAGCATTTCCTGAAAAAAAAAAATATCTCCTGAAGCCGGAAAGTATTGTTGGCTTGTCTGCCTTTGTTTTGGTTCCGACAGAAATAAAGGAAAATTATTAAGGTTAATATTAAAATACACGTTGGTAACAATGCAAATGCAAGCGGCTTAAGAATACCGACTGCGCCAAATTAAAATTCGTGATTGTACGGAGATGCTGTAAGGTAAGTATATATAGGAAACAAGTTTTTTCATTGGAGAATTTTCTGCTTGTAATATTACAAATGCGAAAGTTTACATTTTGTTACTCTCTCACGAAAAAACTACTGAACGGACTAACTTTACAATATTAAAAGTTATATCGGAATAAGCGTTTCATAAAACCGAAGGGTACAATATCTAGTTATCCATAGTATGCATGTGTAAATAGAGAACACTCGGTACCTACTAGAATATTCACAATTTAACTTAATTTTATTATTATACTACTGTTGCGTACCATCGGCTTATTTCAATGTTTTCCGTTGCAATGTTCTCCTTCACTGTAAAAGCACTGTGGAATAATTAATTTACTACACGCTCCGAGCCCTAGAATAAAACCCGTAGTAGGTACAATCCGAATTGCGGTTCTCCTGGCCAGGTAAGTATGCGCGTAGTTCCACGGTGATGCGATTACGTCGTGCTGTCCCTCTCGCAGCAATGCGGAGTGATAGAGATAGATTGTGATAGAGAGAGAGAGAGAGATAGTGTGTGATAGGACCTATAATTGGTCACTAGTTACACTATATTATCCTTAGTATACACACTTCCATCTTTAAGCTAACGATTATATTAGTTGAAGGAGCATTTACATAGTATTGTATATGTATAATAAAAAATCCTCCAAACTGCAGAACATTTTTTGTGCAGATAATAAATAGTTAGAGACGACATATTACAATATTTACAGCGACATTGAACGAAACCATTTAAAATATAGAGAGTGATCTCTACTTACAGAATTGTATTGGTTGGACATCGTTAAATTGGAAACTTTAATTGATTACCGAACTGGGTATGGACACATATTTATTGGGCATTTGAAGGGTTCCCGATATTAATGAAGACATACCTACGTATTAAAAGAAATACCTTTATACATGTACTTTACTTATCAAATACATTTACGCCTGAGACTTTGAGAATTTACTCACAAGTTTGCGTGTACCAAATAAGGGCGTAATTGCTAGTCAAGAACGGAGCTTTATTTACACTCCACATTATTCTATTTTCATTGATGCTGCCGTCGACGCCGACCCCACTATAAAGGGTGTTTCTGGATACGTTCCAATGTTTCACAGCCTCATTATCAGCTGCGTGTTAAAATGGACATCCTGTAAAACCTCTTAGAGGACCGTTGACGCTTTAAATTAATCTCACACTTTTGCTGTGAGCATTTGCAGGCACTTTAATAACGAAGTACAGTCACCAACCTCTACATACATATTTTATTACTAAATTTACCTGAAAATATGTACTGCGATATCACTTGTTTTAGAAAGAACTGTCTTTGTAAATATGTGCCTAGTTTAGGCTTTCGGTGTCTCTAAACTTTGTGTACATTGTGTTATCTACCTTGTGACTGGAAATGAGTTTTATGATCAATGAATTTACTAACGTGATATTTCTCCACCTTGCCATTCATTGTATCTTTCAGTAATAAATATCACAACATAAAGTCAAGTTACATTGTCATCGTTGCCTTCGATTATCACTTTTATAGATTCTTTAGGAATCCATCCCTCATCACGCTTAACTGCGTAGCGTCTGTATTGAGCATGTTCAGCTGGCCTAGTCAAACGTTCTGTTTTGTGATGGTCAATCATTGTTCCCTATAATACAATGGGTAACATCATAAAGCTGCGCTTATACTTCGACATCTTTTACTACGATGCTGAGCTTTAGACCCAACTGATGTAGAGAATCGAGTCAATTCAACCGAACCAAAAAAAAAAACACTGTTTCTATTATACGAACGCTCCATAGCACATGCTATAGAAATTTATGGTGCTATATTTGTGATACTGGCAGTACAAACCGAACCCAAGAGACCGGAGTTTCGTTGATTGTTGTGTTTTTTTTTTTTTGCCCCGGTCGGATTTTGTGTAGGTGCATAAGTGTGATATACCATGTTACGCGTGGGTTGACGTCGTTTTATTTTGACAGATTGAACCATAGGAGCCTTTGTAGTATTTTACTATAAATCAACGCGGAGATAGATATTTTTCTTAAAAAAAAAAGAGATCCAAATCTCACACAGAATTATTTTCGATGATAAAATAAAGTAAGTAAAAAAAGAAGTTCAATTGTACAAATATCTTACTAATATTATAGACGTGAAAGTTTAGATTTTTTAATGTACGTTTAGCTGTTTGTTACTCTTTTACGCCAATACCACTGAACTGATTTTAATGAAATGTCATGTATGAAAAGATGTATGAATGTAGATGAAGCGAAAGGCGTATATCAGGACCGTGACAAATGAAGATCTGTAGTCTCGGTCTACCCCTCTGGGAGACAGGCGTGAAGTGTATGTATGTATGATTTTAGTGAAACTTGTAATAATGTAGTTTATACATCTGTATTGTAGTAGACTATAGACTATATATTAACTCAATATTGTTCACCGGGTATATAGGCGCGAATATAATCAAAGACAAGCTCGAGCTTACCTTTGTTATTTTACTTGACGTTTGACTTGACTGCAGCTGGTTATATTGAAATTAAACCGCCTGTGTACGGTCGGCCAAGAAAGTGATGTATCAGTTTTGATGACATTTCCTGATCACTAAAACATCATTAAGGTAGAGTTGTCATATTGTAACAAGTAGGTAAAGAATTAACCTTAATCTCTAATGCCATTCATATGACTTTCAAACTTAGGATAGTAGACCAGCATTTTATAAAATAACATGTTAGGCACGTTGCTAGGCAACGATAACGACGTTGCTCAAGGGTCGGAGTTAAAGTTTTTGTGAATAACTGACATTACGCGAATAAAAACGCGGGGCGTCCACTAGTACCTAGTACCTAAAATATGTAAGAAGTCGTATTTGGTTTGTGCTGATTTAAAGCTGCTTTTGTTCTATGGAACGTAACATGTACGTATGTAGGCACATAACATATTGTTGTTCTAATAGGTAAGACAAATCATTCTCATTTGGTCGGCTAAGAAACTCGTCTCCTAAAGGTTGAAAATCATATGAATGGAATGGCATTAGACAAACATACTTAGCAGTAAGCCATGGCGATTTGAAAAGATGCGAGTTTGTTCCGACCAGTAAAAGAAATTAATTCGTACCGGGGACGTTTACTTTTGTTTTTAAAGTCATATATGACGTTCATCAAGCTTTGTGTTATGCTACTGTACATCTGCATGTTATAGCACTTATAACGATGAAATAAAGAAATTTTGACTTTGACTTTAAGGTAAATTTTTCGTAAGGTTGAAATTCAAATTAATGTCATTCGACATCATATACATTGCCAGTCAAAAAGCTGAACACCAGCAGCAGCTAAGTTCTTAATATTCCTAATAATGTCTCAGAGATTGACAATTTGAATGAATGCAAGAAACCTTGTACGTCTCAAAGATTTATCGCGTCGGGCAATAGAATTTCAATGCATACGGCCACCCGCCAACTTACTAACGACGTCATTTCGTAGACAATACAAAGCGTTACAATGCGAGAATAACGATACTGATCCCAGGGCCCATTGACACACTCGTTCGCTGAACAGTGGAAAACAAAAGCGGTGCATATAAATCACTAAACACCCGACAGAACTAACCACTTCCAAGTAAACAATGGGGCACGGTGCCACGAGTTTATTGCCTACAGTGTCACTGTAACATAATCATTACACTATTGTTGAGTGGCTATTCTGGACTGGTCAGGAGAAGTCCCCCGATGCGGGCGAATAATATACAAATATTTTTACCGCCAGCCGCAACGAATTACCCAAATGTTTATTGTTCAGTCTCTTTGAAGCGTAGCCACGGGCCTCACTCTTGTAATGCAATTTTTTTCTCGCTTTTTTGCTCTAGTAATGGACAATACGCGCAAGGTGCACGGTCTCGTGAAATTTTATTACAGTCGAAGGCACGGTCATTTCGAAAAGGGTCATACTAAATTCACTTAACTTATACGTTTTCATGTTTAATGAAATCTAATCAAGGTGACAGATAACTTGCCACCCTTCTGATTACCTTGTGGCCGTAACGGTCGCTCATTAGCACTCCGCCGTACGCCTTGTTCATGATTTATGGCGATTTTATATGAGATGGATGTGTATAGGCAGGGACAGAACCTTTACTTTGCACCTGCCTTTATTTGTACATACATACACTTCACGCCTGTTTCCCAGAGGGGTAGGCAGAGACTACAGATCTCCATTTGTCACGGTCCTGACATACCCCTTTCCCTTCATCTACATTCATACATCTTTTCATACATGATCTCCGGTTTCGAGTACTTTTCACGCCACTATTTATTATTACTATGTAACCTAAAATAAAATATTTTCTTATAACTTTTTTAGTAACGAATGTAGACAAATTATTGCAGTCCGCTTTTTCTGCATATTAGAACTTAGTGTAATAAATAGAATAAAATGGTTGGATCGTAACATAATAAGCAGTAAAGTGTTGCTGGGCAGTTTTAAAGTAGGTACTAATCTGTGATTCCGTAGTCACTTAACACTTTAGTGGACATTTCTTTTAAGACATTCGAATAGGTTTATTGTTACCACGTTGATGAGCACAATTCGTTCCCGAAAGGGTTAATAAAAGGAGAACCTTAACTAAAATTAAAATCAAATAAAAACTACTAAATAATAACCACTTTTTCAATCATATACTAATCCTATATTTCATCAATCAATCAAATTGTAAGTTCATTTTATGTCATTAGCCGTGGTATTCGTAATGCTAAAATAGCGCTAGGGCTCTAGATCTAGTCAAATGTACGCTAAATACTAACAAACTTGTCTAAATCGATATAGGTACGTCAACTAGCTACTCCACCTTTGTATAACTGTGTAAATTCTAGCTAAAAACAAATTGATTAATTTAATTAGTGATCATACTAGGTGTATAAGTAGTAATGTTTATGTTACGCTATTGAAATATTTATTGTTTTTGTATAAAATCAATTGTAAAAGTATTATATATATATAATTATTATATTTGCTGTCGCCACCCTCCACCACCCTAACAGAGTTTATTTTTACATGTAATATTAACGCAATAAATACTGAATACTTTATATAAATACTGCGGTGTATAACTAAAGAAACAATACGGTTCGATAAATCGCTTATACGCGTTCACAATGTGCCTGGTGTTAGGCATAGAGTCAACCCCTGTGGACAATTTACGTCGGAGAGAGTTCAGCTAACCTAATTGCCGCGTCCGGCGACGCCTTGACCTTACGCGGAGGGGGGATTCATGGAAACTTCTCACCGAGGCTTTTAGTGTTAGCCGTGTGGTGACGGCGAATAGAATACATGTGTCACCACCCCAGCCCAACTTTTCCCGTCATGGGGGTCGTAAGAGACGACCGTGGGAGCTCTCCAGAGGACGGGCAGCAGCGCTCTCTGTGAGTTAAACCACAACACCACTGCGATCGCCAACCCGCCTGCCAAGCGTGGCGATTACTGGCATTTCATCCCAAATGACGGATGTCATTGGGGGAGGCCCTCGTCCAGCAGTGGACGTTATGTGGCTGATGATGAGGCTTTTAGTGCTAGTGTTTCCGTTGCAAATTAATTGAGACCTGCTTTTCAACATTATTGCCGGGGACCAAGCTTGGCTCAAGCTCTTTGTATTTCTAATTGTATATTTCATAATTATAAGCTATATTATTTTATATTTCATAATTATAAGTTGTTTTTCTAATATTCGTTCTGCATTTACTTAGCGGCGGTGCTGTCTTTCGCTTCTTTGTAATAAACGGAGAGAGAAAAGTGAAGTGTGGGTTTCCATTAACCGTTAACAAGACGTGTGACGGCGTATAGAATATAAATGTGTCACCACCCCAGCTCAACTTTTCCCGGCTTGGGGGTCGTAAGAGGCGACTGAGTGGCTCTCCAAAGGACGACCAGCACTGCTCTCTGTGAGTTACACCACAACACCACTGCGATCGCCAACCCGTCTGCCAAGCGTGGCGATTATTGACATTCCCCCCCTGAATTAAAGTAAAGTACCTATCTAGAGATGGACGACAGTCATTACTGAATCGGTATCTATTTAAAAAAAAAAATACATAATTGACAAACTTTTTGAGAATATTTATATCCCTGAAAGGTTTAAAAAAAAGTGGAAGAGTTTCGCTCCGTCAGTCCTTGACTGTACTGTAAACATTTTTTTTAAATATTAGACTTAATTCACTTAGGATTTTGCTTACTGTTTTGGTAAAATATGTAGTTCCGTCAATAGTAACCCGAGCATTAGCACTCTTCTACGTTGTCATCATATTGTCTTAATTACATATTGGATCGGGCGAAAACTATAATTTTCTAAGGAATACGAATGCAATACAATTGCTGGCCATCAACACGTCGCCAACTCCTGCAAGTTTTCCCATAGCATGACGAACTAAATTAACACATCACAGAGCGCCTAACAAATCTTCCGAGCAATTTCTCTCGCTTGCGATTTCGGAGGGTCACTATGTATATATTCTAGGTACTTTTGATTCTATGTTATGGCTCAGTTGAACTAGTGATCTAGACTAGAGGCTAGAGCTGAAACATAGTATTTTGTTGTGTGCGTCTGATACATACATGTAACACACACGTATGTAAAATCAGTGCGTTTTTTTATTATTTGGGTGAGATATTTAGACTTCAGACATTTTTGTAACATGTAGACAAACAATAAAATACATTTACTGTCGCCTTCAATAGGTACGGACTGCTTGAAGTTAGTAATTTCGTTGACATTTGTCCCCCTAATACAACTAGCGCCATCTGTCATAACTAAGGGAAAGAGGGGATCTGAAAATTCCCTATTGACAGAGAGATAATTGACTAAAAACAGATTTACTGTTACAAAATGTTTCAAAAGAACACGGCAGTCCAGCACATAACTTTAATATTAAGAAATGATCTTTACAATGAACACCAGAATCTCACGAACAATGGTAGTAACCATCCCTGCCTAGTCGCAGTAATTGCAAATACGCAATCTGGCTGATGTATTAGAAAATTCGGTGTTCGCGTGCGGAGCTGCCGGGGGCGGGAGGTAAGCGGTACACGCGACTTCAGCTCTACGGACGCGACGGTACGTGATTGGTATTGCTTGCGGTAGTCTGATAGGAAAAAGAAACCATTTAAGTAGATATAGGTACGTAATGATTTTCCGAAGGCTGTGCTTTGTAGGCAAGCTTACGTCATTCTTGTTCGAAAAAGACAGCATTTGAATATGCAGTATAGAATAAGGTATAGTAAGCATACATTAAAAAAAACATTTCATAACTGTTCAGAAACTAAACTACTTCTACGACGAAATAGAAAATGAAGTTTTTCAATTCCTGAACTCCTTGTAGTCCACCCGTAACAAAATACCGGAAAAACGTTGAACGATGCGACTAATTTATACCTTTAATAAAATTTACTCTTATTTCACACTAGCTAACCCGGCAAACATGTGTGTTTTGCCCATATACATTACATTTACAACAATAAAAAAATTCAATTAAAAACCCAATTGTATAGGTACCCAATTTCAGTCAAATCATTTCAGTAGTTTTGGCGTGAAAGCAAGACTTCCGAATTTATAGTATAAATTCCAATAGGATATCTGAAGATGTTCTGATTGCCAGCGTTTATTGTACTAGCACGCTACCTAAGAGGATCTTCATACATAGAAGGATAATTTTTCGAGGATAATTGAAAGCTATCTAATACATTTATTTACCCTGGAATTAGTCATGGGTAATCGTGAATAACATTCAATTACTAAGCCACATGGTAGAATATTCCTGCCGTTGTTACACAAGCGCTCTATCATAGCAAAAAAATCGAATGTATGTGCGAAAGTTCTTTTAGTCTGAGTGCAAAAAAATGTTTTAAATAAAGCAACTTCTTAGTCCAAGTTAATTGCTAGCAGTACAGTGGTTACGATGATTTGCCAACTTATGCACTGGCGGTACTTACTTCCCACAGTAACATGTAAATAATGGGAGAGCGGTATTGGAAACACGGCACTTACCAACCTGCATAATTGCTATTTGCAACTCGATTCTGGCATTCGTGTGAATTTTAAATCATAAATTCTAATGAGTAGTTTGTCAAAGTTGGAGCGGTTACACAGGACAGTGGCATGTAAGTAACAGATTTTTTTTTTTATAAACTTGACCCTTACGTTCAGTTTTAAAGCCGAGAATTCTACTACAAACAAAGTAATAACTCTTCGTGTTCAATTTGGTGTCATTGTCACAGTCTATCGATAAAGTCTTCAATCGTCAAAGTCGTGTCAAAAACTCATTAAAACGTGAGGGTGGATCTTCACATTTCAATGCTGTAGCAAAAATTAATTTTGTAAATGAGAAACGAAGAAGCCATTTGCATCCCATCGCTTCCTGTAGAACAGTCTAAGTAACAGGGGTTTATTTCTAATTATTGTAAGTTCCTCCCACCAGTCAGCTATGTAATTTTCGACAGCCAAAAAAAGAAAGGAGGATGTACACAAAACGTCTGTATTTGTGTGACAAATTGACAATGGGACTCTTTTTTTCAGATCTTATGTACACATTACAACGCCCGTACGGTGAAGGACAACATCGTGATGAAACCCGCACATCACAAGGTGTCTGAACCCTATAACGGCGATGGGCTCACCCCTGTCACGTTGGGTTAAATCCGCTTGGTGAACCGTGGGTACTTGTTTAAGCAAGTTCCTCTGCCTACCCCTCTTTGGGATTAAAGTCGTGAAGTGTATTTTTTTTTATTATATATATAAAGAGCCGAGTTTCAATACAGAAGTGCTTATTAATTCGGACGACCAGACTCCACTCAATAAATCCTTCCAATCAGATTTCGGTACCTATATAACTGACATTTATGCATGACGTTTGAGTGGTTTCAACACCCAATTTGGTGGTCGTTCTATCTGCTCTTGACTAACGGCCTCTTATAGAACGAAATAAGATGAATTAATACGTGAAAGAGGGATTCTATGAGTGAACAACCAATGCTTTTATTCGACGGTGATAGTGTTATTTTGACCGCAGTGTCCGCTTTATGCCCACCATCAGTCAAGTATGTAATGATGTTGTAGCAAAAGTACGTGGCTTCTGACTTCATCTCGAACTCATTCGTTTTGGCGCTTTTACCTTCACACACCTATGTATCTGTAAATTATCTAATGCGCAAAAGAAGAGGACATATTGGCATACGACAGTCAGCGCCTGCAGTCACAACTCGAACCCAAAGTCTCTTAGGTTCGAGTTGCACAAGTTTTATGTTTCATCCGTTCGTCTTTTCCATTTTATCTTCATATGACATTTCTTGTGTTCCGTTGTATTATATATAATACCAGTCATCCACACAGTATAGAACATCTCAATCTGTGCGGTAGCGGCACGAACTAAAGCAATAAAAATAGACCACCGCTGTTCCCGAGATCTTTTATTTACAACGACTGGAGTGTCCATCGGATACCGCTGCTGTTGTGCTCCCGATAGCTTAAACACAATATACTATAGCGGCGCATCCGTGTTCCTAGGAGGGTCAACAACTTTGGAGTCGCGGGGTCATTTTTGGGGTAACAATAAGGAGTTTTCTTTTACCGTCCGAAGTCGAACAGACAACAGATAATTTGAAAACAGCTAGATTTGATCGCGTAAAAATATAGGTACTCTAACTTGATTGCAGTACAGTGCAAAATTGTGTGAATGTGAACTGTCAAATTTGTGTCCTGGACGATGTGAGGGTAGTTGTGCGAACCACTCATTAGCGTGATGTGATTTGTAGACTGAACTTTGTTTATAGTCCGCGCGCTGTAAGACGCGAAGACGAACGACCTTAGAATAAAGTAGTTGCATCTCTTTCGTTTTCAACTATCTATGACAGATTGATTTTTGACGTGACAATGTTTAAGAATTCGATAGTACCGGCTGCATGCACGAACAAGACGACGTCATTGTCCCGTTCCGCAAGCGAGTGTACTACTACTACTGCATTGTTTGAAGTTTTCACGTCAAACTACCGTAAACAGACTTTATAGACAGTCATTTTTTTTTTAAAACTCCTCATTCGGCTTAGACGATAGCAAACAAACCAGGAATATGGCATGCGAGAATTTATTGATGGTTTCTCCAAATATTAATCAAAACATGATGATAACTAGTAAATCGCGGGTAAATACCTAATGAACAAGTGTGCTCCATCGTAGACCACATCGTTGCTTAACATCAGGCAGGATGGTGGTTAAACGATTGTTCAGTGCGTTTAAAAAACTATCAATAAATTCTGACGGGCCCGTTGGCCTATTAAGTATCTTATCATTCCTCTGTTCTGTTATAAACATCAAGCTTGCCAAGAATACGACATTATTTATACTATTGAGAAGTAAAACATTACACAAGACAGTGAAATGTCTTACCTTTTCAAAAATTTCACTATCATTCCTCTGTTCTATTATAAGCATCAAGCTTTCATAGAATACGACCGAAAAAAAAACACAGACACTCTTTAAATTTGTCACCAAGTTCCGGAAAAAAATACAAATAAATAGTAACGCACGAAAACTTGCCGACGGCGCAAGGGGGAAGCCGGCGCATAGGTTCTAACCCCAACAGTTCCCAGATCGTACTGAGGGGAGGGCAACTCGACCGGCAGAGCCTTAACAACTGAGCTCCTCAGAAATCCTTAAAACAACCTTCTCCTCTCTACACGTAGAGTTCAATTTGCGATAATACTTACTGAACAAGCGAAGGTGTTCCTAACATTCATAGCACTCTGTACCCTGATAGGTGATCACAGATTCATATGTTACGCGCCAGGTGCGGCCGTACTGACTATTCCGCCAATATTGGAACTGAAAATTGCTGTGCCGAAGAAAAAGTTCTGTAAGAAAAAAAGTTCCAAGCTTGTTATATTATTAGGCAGATATATCTTTTTAAAGATTCTAAACTAAAATGATTATTCATGCTAAGGAAAATTAACAGCATTAAACTACACTTAAATAAACATAATAACAAAAGAGCCAATAATCACATAAACAATTTAATAAAAACAGCAAATGCCCAAACTAAGCTCATCTTCAAATTACAGAAAGGTACACAAAAACATGGAAAAAATAAAACAATATTATGGAAAACAATAAAAACAAGTTACACAATACACGTTAAAACAAAAAAAAAAAACAAAAACCTTTAATCCAATTGACAATATGTTTGAGCATTGTAAGTCGACGGGTCTCTTTTTCAGATCCTATGAACACTCTTTGTAATGTAATTAATAATAATCCACTTCATGCCTTTTAATCCCAATGCGGGGTAGGCAGAGGCACTTGACATAGGGATCCTTGGGTAAAGTTGTTTGGTATCATATATAGTGACTATGAAATTGAATTATTCTTCCACAAATCATTCACGACCAAAATTAGCTAAGTCCGTCCGTAGTTATGAAACCACTTCCAATGAAAAAAGTTTATTATTCGTTAGTCATTTATAATTTCGAGCTTGTAAAAATTAGACTTATTCAGATGTGTTCAAATGTATTCACCGTATTCAACGTCGACTTACTTAACTCGCAAACCATATAAATGCAACAAAAATTTAATTTCGGCAAGATAAACGAGCACGGCATGTCACATGTCCGCAGTAACTCAGACGATAATAATATCTAAGGGAAAGAAAAATTACGCACAGTAAAAAAGTGGAGCTTTTGGAAAATTAACGACACTGGGAGATGACGGGGACATTTAGGTTATCTTGTACTTTTTAAAGAGTGAATTGTGTCCCTATCCTCTTTGCGTGATATATTTCGTTGCTCTTTTTAAACGTTTTAGGGCTTATTGCGTGAAAGGGTTTTCACCGCGTAGGGGTACTCCGGGAATTATATATACACCGTGCTAAATGTGATTGTGTCAGTAGGAACAAAGGTGCGTAATGGTTATTAATGACCCGTCTGAACATTTTGTGAACGCAACGCGAATACAATGTTTATTGTTCTCGTGTTTCTTCTAATTTACAGTCGACGAAGGCGGTCTTATTACGTCACAGTCTACCTTTATTATAGTACTGCCTTTCAGCTCCTAACCGTTAAGGAGTACTGTAGCTTCATCATCAGCACAGAAGCATCAGATGTTGACACCCTGAAGCATATACCTGAGTAAGACATGATTACGAAACAAAAACACCATACGAGCATACAATTTTCGGTGGTTGCCCTCGATTTCAGTACTGCTTCCAACTCCTAACCGTTAAGGAGCTGTAGCTTCATCATCAGTATAGCAGCATCAGATGTTGATTCAAGCATACCCCACAAGCAATATGTTAGCCCTACATACTACTAAATAGTTTCCATCGACCAATTGCAGTACTGCCTTCCAACTCCTAACCGTTAAGGAGTACTGTAGCTTCATCATCAGGACAGCAGCATCAGATGTTGACACCCTGAAGCATATACCTGAGTAAGACATGATTACGTACCAAAAACACCATACGAGCATACAATTTTCGGTGGATGCTCTCGATTTCTCCTGAATCCCATCATCAGATCCTGACCTGGTGAAAATGGGACCACCTCGGAAGAGAACTCTATCAAACAAAAAAAATATTTTGAAATCCGTTTATAATTGACGAAAATATCGGTGAAAAAAAATATTATACGTACAGACGAATTGAGAACCTCCTCCTTCTTTTTATTTGAAGTCGGTTAAAAAGTTCAGCAAGCTAAATCTGCAAGCAAAATAGAATACTTAAATCCGCGCACGTTAATGGAAACCGCCGAGATAACAAAAGATATATGGCGTACAGAAAATATACCAACAAGAAACAACAGCACAGCGAACAGTTCGTGAGATAATAGTGAGAGACTAAGCCGTGTTTATATGGATATATTGGATAAGGTTTACCGAAACAAATATCTGTTGCGAAACATTTATAGGTGTGAAGGAAATTAAAAAAGTTCTTCACTACTTATACAAATAATGTGTTTGCAACTTTTTAATGGTATTATTAACAATGCTTAAATCCAACAAACAACTCAAAATGCTTTTTCAAATGTGATGCAACATGCACCGTTCGCTCGCCTAGTCATACAGACACGTACGGGAAAAACAATGAACAATTCCGAGCAACATCAAAAATACAACGCAGTCTTCGAGTGAGTTGATCTAATGACAACTGCGTTAGGTTTGTTCAATTTCCGATTGCAACTTTGTGGCCAGGCTTTATACTAATTGTTCTAGAAAACAAAAAAAAATAAACACACTTCACGCCTTTAATCCCAAAGAGGGGTAGGCAGAGGCACTTGCTAAAGCAAGTACCCACGGTTCACCAAGCGTATTTAACCCAACGTGACAGGGGGTGAGCCCATCGCCGTTATAGGGTTCACACACCTTGTGGTGTGCGGGTTTCATCACGATGTTGTCCTTCACCGTACGAGCGTTGCGTTGCGTACATAGGCTCTGAAAAAGAGTCCCATTGGTACACGTCCAGTAGTCGGACTCGAACCCGGGACCTCCCGGTTACGAGTCAAGTATGGCAAATGGACCACAGACGCTCTTTATCCGACCAAATGGACCACAGACGCTCTCTCAAAAAAAAAAATATTATCAAGTTTTTGGGCATACCATATTGTGTTCCAATGTTATGTTCACTGCATGTGGACATACACAGTCTATACAGTAGGGGGGTGGACGTGGGTGTTTCTTTCTTGTATTTCAAGCAGCTGACTAATATAGTGTCGAAATGTACACGAAATGACGATGAATGTAAAATTAGATTTATTATTTTAATAAGTACAACATATTAGCGGCGTAGACAATTCGATCGCGAGACAAGAATAGAATCAGTAATAAAAATATGGAAAAATGTAAACAAACAAACCCGCATCAAATATTAAATTAAAAGTAAAATATTACTTATTAAACAGGTCCAGAACAGAATATTTTTCGCAAGTATGAAATTACGCTCTCTACTTTGTTTAAAATAAAAAACGGCGCTGAGCTTTGGAGTGTCGAATCATTAGCTTACACACGTAAAGCCTGCTCACTGCGGCGAAAGCTGCGCCTCGCGCTTCGTAAATCTCTTAAATGCACATTGATAACTGCCGAAATAATTAGTGGAAGCTTCATACACAGGTGAAAAGTACTCGAAACCGGAGGTCATGTATGAAAAGGTGTATGAATGTAGATGAAGCGAAAGGGGTATGTCAGGATCGTGACAAATGGAGACCTGTAGTCTCTGCCTACCCCTCTGGGAGACAGGCGTGAAGTGTATGTATGTATGTATGTCATACACAGGTACTTACATCTTAACATTTTTTTGTAAGCATTATTACTGTGATGGACTAACAACTCACTAGCTATTACCGCTTTTTCAGTAATAAAAATCAAATCAAATCAATCTGTCTATGCCACTTTGGGATTACAAGGCTTGAAGTATGTGATTTTTTATGAAACTTGTTGGAGAAATGGATCTTCATCTGATCAGGCTCTCTGGAAGGTTGGGCAGGAAATTCCCACAGGAACGAAATAAGTTGAAGGGCACAGAAGTAGGTACATGAACATTACGCCAAGTCTGTCTTAATAGCACCCGCACATGAACATTACGCCAAGTCTGTCTTAATAGTCTGTCTAATAGACTCATGTGCAGTTTACGTTCATAGTATTAGAATATATTATTATTTTGTAAAAACAAAATGTAGGTATTTCAATATTCATGTACCATCCTGACGCTCACATGCAGGTTATTGTAATAGAAAAAAATATACACTTCACGCCTTTTAGTCCCAAAGCGGGGTAGGCACAGGCACTTGCTAAAGCAAATGCCCACGGTTCACCAAACGAGTTTAACCCAACGTGACAGGGAGGTGAGCCTATCGCCGTTATAGGGTAGGGTATTGTAATAGACTTTTGGCACAAAGGGAAAGGCTATCCTTTAGCAATGTCGGGGCCGTATCCATTTACATTTGGTGAGATTTTATCATTCCATAGCCATGGTTGTTAACTTATCAAGTTGAGTTTGAGTATTTGTCTGTCCCCCTAAATATACATGTCCCATTTGTTCAACGAAACAAGTTTACACTATTATTAGAGACAGAAAAGGACGAACATCCGAATGTTGTTAAATAACGTCATGTTCTGTTGAACAAATGGGAATTATCCCTATTAATATGTCCAAGCATAACCTGTATGCTACGTTACATAATGTTTGTGAATGAAAGGCTCTTCCGTTTTGGATACGGTTTCGATTGAAGATTTTTCGACATTTTTTTATAAATTTATCACGTTGGTTTATAATAAAAGATCCGATAAATAATATACAGGATTGGGTGACGGCGAATTTAATACATGTGTTACTATCCCAGCCAAACTTTTGTCCGTCGTAGGGGCCCTAAGAGGCGACCGAGGGAACTCTCTAGATGACGGACTGCAGAGCTCTCTCTGAGTTAAACCACAACACCGCTGCGATCGCCAACCCGTCTGCCAAGCGTGGCGATTATTGGCGTTCACCCCTTCTCCCCCCTCCCTTAAATTATCATGGAATTCACTGGCGCCGGTCATAACTGAAGATACTAGGCAGTAGTTCAGTGACTATTTAGTGCTTATGATAATATTTGTTTTTAAATGTCCAAAACAGATAATTTTATATTCATAATTTAAACCTGGTGTTACGGCGCGAAATTACACATGTTTCGAAACCTCGGGAAAATAATGAAGGTAAGCTAAGCTGAATGCTTGTCTTTGGTTGATTTCCCGCCGTAACACCCGGTTTAAACTATTAATATAACGTCAGTGCGCGTTTTTTTAAAAAATGAGATAATTTTCTTTTAAACTGCTGCTGGTGCTGGAGAATGATACTACAAAATCCTCGGGGGGTCCTTGAGTAATCCTTTATTAGGTGCGAATATCTTATGAACTGTTTCTAGTCATAATGCTGAGTAACTGTCAAAATGAATGAAAATCAATTCAGAAAAATATAATAATGTGTAGGCACCTATTATAATGAAGCTAGTAATTTCGATTTGGTAAAGTTGAACACTTAATTGACACGACAGTAATATGTATTGTATAATATTTGCTACATTTTGACCAACAAGAATAACATAGCAAAATTGTTTTACAAACAATTTTTATTTTTCAAACTGTCTGTGTCTTATCTCGGCTTGAATCAGAGGAGTAGCCACCACCAATGGGTCTCTTTTCCAAAGCCTATGTACGTTTACAACGCAGATACGGTGAAGGAGAACATTTTGAGAACTGGAATCCGGAATCATTTGAGAATGTAACATTTGGAATCAAAAGACATGTGTGTAATTCATGTTTAATTTTTAATCCAGAAAAAAAAACTCAATTCATAAAAAAAATATTTCTGGTTATTTTAACAAGTGTCCATTAATTAAATCAATTAAAATCCATATAACAAGTACAACGCTGGAAGACCTAAGTATGAAGCTGCGGTCAAACAAATATGGTCTGATGATGATGGAAGGAAGAAAAGATTAAAAAACGTCAGTATGTCGGACAAATAATACATTTGCCAGTTTATTCGGGCCCTTCCCTTTCCGCCCATAACCCTCTTTATCTGCTGGTTTTCTAGTTCTAAGACTTTCACACAGAATTATCCGCCTTTCAAACGAAATTATGCGTCGAAAACAGAGGGTGAGTCGAACACACCACTTAGACACCAAACATGGGGTGTATTAAGTTCAAGTTAAAATTTAAATTGATTCGGTCCCCCAAGAAAGAAAATGCAAAATGATTCAAATAGTGGGCGATGTGATCTCGAGCGAATTCACTTGTTTGCGGCTTGTTTTTTTTTTTTTGGTGTGCAAATTGGACGCCCCGAGGCTCTTGGTTACAGCACAATACAGACAGTCCTATGTGAGAATTTTGTCTCATCTTTCCTCTGTGTGCGTGTGTGTCAGCGTATATCTAGTGTTTGCGTGTAGCGCAGCCCTCTGCTGTGATTACATGCTTCATTTGCGAGGGGGCGACTCACTAGAAAGTTTTTCAGACGTCGAGTTTTCTTTTTGACAGTTGTATTCTTACCACAAAGGAAATATCGATTGGGGAGTGCCGTTTTTCGGCCAAATTGGAATTGGAAGGACGGCGGCGGTGCGAAACCGTAAGTAATAAACTTATATAAAAAAATAAAAGTGCATGCGTTCTACCTATAATGTATTGTATTGTATATCCTAAAATTTAAAATGTATTGATACGAAAGGGATGTGAACGAAATATAACGGTGAACTGCCACATAGGTGAGTTAGTAGGTAGTCACTGCCTTCTTTTCTGAAAGACTTGCGAGACAGATACGTCGTTCCACCAAAAAACTGTGGCTGTGTCACTGAAACATTATTAAGGTAGAGTTGTTATAATTATCGTGGAAAGTACAAAAATATCCCTTGTTATGTAAGTGGTAAAAATATTATCCGCATAAGTTTCAACCTTTGCGTGGTATGCCAGATTCTTGGCCAACTGCACAGACTAACAAATATGAAAATTTCTAATTTAGACTTCTGTGGTCCAATGCCTTGTGGTTCGAGACCGATTGCAGGACGTGTACCAATGGTACTCTTTTTCAGAGCCTATGTACGTGACGCAACGTTCATATGGTGAAGGAAAACATGATGATGAAACCCGCATCCCACAACTAACATTACACTATAACGGCAATCGGCTCACCTCCTGTCACGTTGGGTTATATACGCTTGGTGAACTGTGGCCATTTGCTTAACAAGTACCTCTGTCTACCCCACTTTCGGATTAATGGGCGTGAAGTGTATAAATTCTAGGCGGATATCTTACAGGCATCGCAGTGTATAATGTCAAACAGACTTTTGAAAGATGCTAAAGTATAAATAAATAAATATTTTACAACAACACACACATTGCCTTCATCTCATGTTAAGTAGCTAAAGCACTTGTGTTATGGAAATCAGACAAGGAGATATATTTACTTATAAATACATTTAAAAATATACTTATATAAATAAAACACCCAGACACATCCAACAAGTGCTTAAAAGCTCATCACCTAAGCACCTGTCTGCGGTGGTAATCGAACCCACGAACCTACGGAACAGAGGCAGACATGCTGACCACTACACCACCGAGCCCGTATATAATGAAAAACCTCATAATATATGTACTTCTCCTGCTTTTGCCTAGCTTTTATTCTAGTTACCAACCCGATTGTGACTCAAAGTTCATATTTAATTTTATAAATGTATTTTGTCTTATGTGACTATTACCGGTTCTACCGAGCCACGACCCTCCAGGGCGAATGTAGTAGAGGAAATGTGTTAAGTAAATGGCTGTTTTTTCAGATTTTATAAGTATTTTAAGCCGCCTGATGCCTCTATCTCGAAGCACAGAAGCAGAAAATCACACAAAAAGACCGTACCTGTTTTGCATAACTTCGGTTATCGGTTATGTTACCGAAACCAGCTAGGCTAAGAGCGTTTCGAAAATGTCATTCTTATTCTTACTTTGTCGTATAGAATACACTCCGTCTCCCCAAAGAGAGTTAGGAAAAATCTTGTGATGGTTTGGTACATGCATGTGCCTGACCCGAACAGACAACACACAAGTCAAGTACCCCGAAAAAATATTGCAAGGTCTGATGTTAAACAATATATATGTAAAAAAAAAATAGTCCTCCAACTGTGAAATGTTTATTCGTACTCAATGTCCGGATCGTCGACAAGTAGATGGACTTATAATTTCATGCAAATATTCCACTTTACAGTACGCTTTTCCCCTTTCTTCAGAGGTTTCATTATAAAAAAAGCTTTTATGTTCATCTCGCTTACAAAGTTAACAAAAGGCGTGGCTTTACGGAAAGTGCCTTAATTGGAAAAACATATTTCATGTTTCGGATGTTTTTATTAGAGTAGAATGCCCTATATTTTTTTCGTTCTGTGGGGTGGTTATAAATCAATGAAAGATTTTCATTTGCATTTTTGCACGCTCGCCGGTATTCCAACCGGGTATATAGGTTTATGGAGCAGCGATAATTCATTAATAATACTTACAACTTTTTACTTTTGACATTATATCTCGTTGGTATTCATTTGTTTGAAACAGTTGTAGGGTGATTTAAAGCTAAACGCCCTCTCCTTAGAAGCCCTGAGGCGTATATACCTTCCACACGGTCGTCCCTCCCAGCATCTGCGAATCAATCTTAAATATTGAATTTGCGTCGTAATCTCGTTCAAACTTCCACGGAAACGCGTTTCTATTACAATTTAATACAATTTGTTTCGAGTTTTCGCCTTCATGCTAAGGGCCCTCCGTCTCAAAGAGGACTTCTACATTTATGGCGGAAATATACAAGTCGCTTAATAATTAAAAAATATTTTTCAAGGTCAATAAAAACATTTTAATCTTCAGTTGAATGATACAATAAATTATAGAAGTATGTTTTTTAACTTCTTCTAATTAGTTTCCTTGAAGTTAAAAAACATACTTCTAAACTTAGCTGTTTCGTTACTACACTACTACATGAACTCATCACAGTAACGCTCAGAATAAAATAACAAAAACAGCTTCCCCGACGTATTCTATTCAGACCTTTGAAAGATATGGATTTAGATTCTTTTGACAGAGAACTTTCCTGTTGCGATTTTGAAGCGATTATCAAGTTAAATGATGTGAACCTTATGCTCAATAGCTTGAATATACTTATTAATGTTATTTGATGTTTTCTCTCCGTTAAGTCATTATTAGGGATAGACCGAAACCATGGCTTACAGTGAATTTACGCCATCTAATGCGACTTAGAGACGAAGCGTACAGGAAATGGAAAAGTAACAAATCAGCTGCCAATAAAGACTACTATCGGGACCTAAAAAGGGTTGTTGACATTGCATTAAATCTGAAATATCTGCCTATTTTCAAACAAATATAAACAGTAATTTAAAAAACATCAAGCGGCTTTGATCCAAACTTAAAGGTAGCGTGTTTCAGAGCTTTAAGCCGTCATTTGACCTTCCGGAACACTTCAATAATCCTGATGATATAAATCGCCACTTTCTCGAAGTTCCTGGTAACGGACAGGTTTCTATAACGCAACTTACATATTTAGATTTTTTTTAGATTTAATGAACAAATTTTAATTTCAAACAGGGTGGATGAAATCACCGTTAGTAATATAATTGCAACTATTAATTCACATGCTAAAGGTCATGGCAAAATTACTATGAAGAGGATTCTGTGGAGGTAAGCCCCATACATTAAAGTTAATAACATCCAGTATTAATGTATCTTTTGCAACATCCACATTTCCCTCTCAACGGAAAACTGCAATTGTTAACCCTATCCCTAACTAAAACAGGTTATCCCAGTACACTTAAGGATTTACATCCCATCTCAATACTGCGGTATCTCTCAAAGATTCTGGAAAAGGTTGTATTACAACCAGGTAGTGAAGTACTGTGAAGTGAACGGTATTATACCTAAACTTCAATCCGGTTTCCGTAAAGGACCTAGCATTAGCACCGCATTAGCAGACGTGATTGACGGTGTCCTGACTTCCAGAGATAATGGCTCTGGAACGATCTTGGCATTGCTTGATTTTTCCCGCGCATTTAACGGTTTGAACAGGGATCTATTTATCTCCAAATTTTCTTACTCAGGTTTTCATAACAGTGTGGTGAGATGATGTGTCCTCGGTCATCGTAAACTGACCCGCCGACTCGATCGTCATCGTCATCATCGAATAGGGTTAGGTATTTTCTCGAGTCGAAACTTCTAATAATAATGATAATCATTCGATACCTTACGTCGGCTTGCGTGTTTATACCTACCCAACAGTAGGTAAGTCGCTCCTTGCATTCCGAATCATTCCACACTTTTCTCGATCTTTCGAGATCCTTGTACTACATTCCAACGGATATAAAAACGAGAGTTATTAAACGTAAGTAGTAGTAGTTAGGTATACACAAACATCAAGTACCTATTAGTGGCGAAGCTAGGGGGTAAGCCGGTAGTTCAAGACAAGGAAATTAGGAAATTATTAGGAAATTAAGTAGAGTAGGGACTTATTATAGCTCAAATAAGTAAGATAAATAAAAAATCTAAATAAGCATTGGTTATGTGCCTATTTTTCACTACCTCCTAGCTTCTTCGCCACTAGTACCTATATTGCTCTCGAACATTCCAGGCGTCACCAAGTAACCAAGTATAGAGACTACTAGAAGGTTCTATTTGTATCTCTTTCACACATGTACGACTTAATTGCGTACCTACGTGTGCCGCGACTGGAATACTGGAATTGTCTGTACGTACTTCTACCGAACATTGGAGATCTTTCTATTACATTTGAATGCCAGTACTGACAGAATACAAGTACTTGGCCATAGGTAGTTGTACTTTCATACAACAAGTATTTAATTATTGCTTCTGGAACGTTCCAGTCAGTGGTGGTAGGTATCCAAGTACAGAGACTTCTAGATGGTTCTATGAGTATCTGTTAGCATATAGGCACTGTTTAGTGGTTTGTATGCGTCGATGGATACTGTTTGGATACTGGAATGTTCTTTAGACCTGTCGAATGTTCGACGTACTTCTACGGCATTCTAGTCGTTGTTTCTCGACCCCCGGGCGTAACAATAACATAAAAAAGACGTTACTTTACGTACAATACTGCAAAATGTTCTCTGTAGTAGAATATAATTAATATAAAACATTAATTCCACTGAAAGGGCAATTTAAAAGATATCTGGTTGATAACGCCATAAGTGATAATTATAGTGCATTTCTTTTAAAAAATCTAACGAAATTAAGATAATGCAATAAAGTTATCGAGTATCCGGGCCACGAAAAGGTTTTATTGGGCGTTGGGCCGACTATATCACACAACACCACTTTTATTTGTAACCCAGGAGGAATCTCCAACTGATGATGCTGATGAACGTTCGAGCTCTACCATAACCCTCACGTTCACTTACATTCAACCATGATGGACGGAATAAACTTGACTTCAGTCAAGCATTTATGCTGATAAAATGATCATAGTTGAATGTTTCATGCAAAGACTTGATCAGATCGAAAGAAAAATACACATTTTTAATTATTATTTCGCATCGCAAAACAAAACATCCCCCGTTATTCGCATGCACTTACCAGTTCCAGCTACATGTTTCACCTTTTGTTTCCACTCAGCGACCTAAAAAAACTCGAAGCGATGAATGGAATCGAGAAAATTTTACGCGAAAAAAGCGGCAAGGAGCACTTTTGTATTGTTTAGTTCCGCACAATAGGCTGAGTTTCATACTATACGTAACGTTTGGTTAGATTATTTGTAATCTCGTTAGGTTTATATTCCAACTAAAAAAATAAATAAATATTAAAATGTATCCATTCTTCATCCTCAATGCATCTTGTACAAGTATCCACACTGTTCGTGTTAGGCTTTGTTTCGTGAATGGACTATAGGTAATTTGAGAGGAAAAAAAACCGCACAGTGTGGACATGCCTTAAGACAAATTGTACAACTGTTTCATCGCTGAGAAATCTTTTATAGTAACTCTGCCACTGACCCAAAACATATATTATTTATATTTAGCAGAGAGATTGATCAGCTGGTTCTATTCCCGGAGACCCTCTAAAGCAGTTTCAGTGTATACATTCAAATGAATTGTGACTGTGAGAATTTCAAACTAAACCGTTCGGTGCAGGAACATGAGGCGTCCATTAAGACATATAATGTAGACTATTCGTACATGGTACAGATTCGACACCATGCATCCACAAGCTCACACAATTTAGGTGCATGGGTTCAGTTTCTAGTGCAACATCCTTTAACAACGTAACCCTGTAAATAGCAGAGCACAGCGAAACAAAAGCGGGGCAAACACTGCGATATGGAGAGGGCGGGCGAGCGCGGCGCCGTCCATGCAAAGTAGCCAAATCGCCCCGAGTCTCGTATACCGACGCACATCGAATGAAGAAAATTCCCAACTAGCTTTAATGGATTCTTTGTAAATAAAAAACACGAACGTTAGGTATTTAGCTCGTAACAGAATTGGAAGATCAGGGACTGAAAACACATTACGCTTCGTGCAATTAAATTGTAACAAAAAGTACATGTCTGTTGTTGGGATGCAGACGTTGGAAATGTAAAACTAAAAAAACAGCTACAGAGGTACATTTTTAACACGATAGAATTTTGTATTTGTTTTTTGTTGATACAATATAACGATCTAAGGGCCCGAGTACACAGTCTCGCCTCACAGTCGTCCCTGCGTGGAAAAGCGAGTATGAATTGGCTACGAACGTCGACGCGTCTTCGCGTAGAATTCCATACAAAATACGCGACGCAGCGACGACGTAACGCGCCGATTACTCGCGCCCTAACAGGTGAATTTCTTATGATACACGGCGTTAACTATTACCATGCGACCTTTATGACTTCACGTGGTGAAGTTATGTTTGTCCCGCATACATACACGTGGACATACATACAGTACCTGAGCATCACAAGGGTCATTTAGCATACTAACGAGTTAATAATGGCAGTTCCTATGGGCCTTCAGTTACAATTTACTAGCTCAAAGCCTGAATAAACCTAAATCTCAAGACACCATGGTCGACTCCTTCGGAATGCCGGAATCAGTAGGTACGATTACATCCCGGATCAGCATGGCATAAATGGTTCTGACACTACTGTCAACAAACATTTACAAAGTATAATTTTAAAGATAAAAAGATCCGACTTCAACCAGTACTATCCGCCGCCCATACAATTTATTAAAGTTCCCCTCGATGTCGGGTTAGCCATCATCAAACCCTGACTCCCTTATCATGGGACCACCTTGCAAAAATCTTCTTTCTAACAAAAAAAAAAAACAAAATCGGTTCGTAAACGATGGAGTTATCGGGGAACAAACATGAAAAAGACCATACACGCGTTTGAATTTATTGAAATACGCTCCTTTTTTGAAGTCCCTGAAAAATATACGTTAAAACAGAAACGTGTTTATTCTTCTTGTAGGAATATGAATATATTTATGTTGGACTGATAAGCGGTTTACGAAAAATCTAAAAAAAAAATATTTACCTACTTTATTTAATGTCCTGGAACAACCAGATTCACAGAGAACGCCCAATCAGATTATCGACTTTGAAAGCAGAGATTAAATTTATATTTCGTTTTGGAAATTGACCCCTACCTAGCAGTATCTACAAAAACAGTATTTCCGTTGTATCCAGGTCGCCCTGTTATAATATTATTCTAATAAATCTCCCCTGTTAGCGATAGAAATAAGTTTTTTTTTTAAATAAATTTAATAAATAGCTCGGCTGAGTGGAGGCTGTGCCATGGTCCAAAAAATTTTTTTTTTTATGTGACGCGCTTTTGTTTTTGCTGTCATTTCTATTGTATTTTTTTCTCTAACTATATAAAAATTGTCACAATCCAGGACTAGTCGGGCGAAAAGCGTCACGTGATTGATACTATAGATTGTGAAAGAGTTTACATAGTGTTTTACGTTTACGTTTGTAATTCGTGTTTCTGTTACAGTACTGAAAAAAAAACGTACCTACTTTTTGATTGGCGGACATATTGTACTATCTATAGCCACTCCCCACGCCCGTGACAGTATAAAACATTATGGGCCTTCCTAATAAACGTCAAAGAATATTCCTTACTAGCTGACCTAGCAAACGTTGTTTTACCAAAATACCTTACTCAAAACCGGAGATTATTTTTTTTTTTTTTATTTATTTAAAACTACAAAACAAGTACAAAAGAATAAAAATAAAAGAAATAAACAAATTGTACAGCGTGAGGATCGAACCCCATGCATTCACTTCGACTTATTAACCGTTCACCACTGAGTTATCGGCGCGTGCAAAGAAGCGTGTGACATAATCCATTTGTATTTTAATTTACATTTTACAGTTTCATTTTAGATCTTCCGTGCATTTACCTATCCTCAAGGAATGTTGGGACACATTTTAAAAGCATGAACCTCCAGAACTCTGAAAATCCTATCAACCAAAGAAAGTTTCATTACCATACGTTCAGCCGTTTGGGAAATGTCGTCTTTGGACGATCCTACGGGAACCAAATTGAATTCCGGGATAAATGTTAGCCTTAATGTTATTCCAATGTATGCCAAATTGTATGTTTATATATCTGCGTGCCAAATTTCATCAACATCTGTCCAGCCGTTTTGACGTGATTCGCGGACAAAAATACAAACAGACAGATATATGTAGATATAGATTAGCTTGAAGTTCCCTCGTACTGTCTACTTTAATTTTGTGTTAAGCTAGTTTGTTGCTATTCCCCCTCTATGGGTTCCCTTGCCTTGTCGTGGCGAGGGGGCTTAGTACCCGGGTAAGGGCACCCGGTGAAGCTAAGAGGAACCCACTGGGCCGGTCTGTTGCAGACTGGCCGGCCCGAGAGGGACCGCTGTCCCGGGCTCGCTTTCGAGCCCGCAGACAAGCTGCGTCCCATGACGCAGCCACACTGAAGGCCGCGGAGGGAGAGGACAGTCGGTATTCCGACCGCCGCTGTCCCTATCCTCCGCGCACTTGCGGGGCCGTCACCGCTAGATGGCGGCGTGGAGGGGCCGCAGGGGAAGAGGAGTGTCAGTATTGCGGTGCGCTGCGCTCCCTATCCTCTGCGGCCGGAAGGGAGGAAGATGTCGGACCCCACGAGATCAGGGGTCCGACGCCGGCGGGGCGGTTGGGTTGTGGCCGTCCCGTCGCCAGCCCTGTAGTTCCGGGCGTATAGAAAAGAATAGGACTACGGTATCCTCTGCCTGGCGTATAAGGCGTCCTAAAAGGGGTCCTTGGGGTCGTGGGTGTCGGAGTGGGGTCCCCGGCACCTGCTTGGACGGCCCCGGGAAGGGCGGCGGTTACCCTATGGCCTGGTAACTGCCGCCGGTGAAGGAGGTCGCTGGGGCAGACACACCACCGTCTGCCCCGAGCCGGAGTCCGACAGGACCGATCACTTGGGCGGGTCCTGATGCAATTCCTTCGCGTACTCCCGGGACCCGCCCTGCCTGCGATGGGCCTACGATGCTGATGCCCTCATCATGGGGGTTTAGTCGGTAAGAGTCCGACACTATCCCGCTCGCTGTCCCCATGGCGGCGGGGTGTCCATGAGGATTCCCCCATGTAAAAAAAAAAAAAAGTTTGTTGCTATTGCACTGTGCAAGTGAAGTAAGTTAGTCCTCTTGGTTTGTGTGCGAACTACACACGTGTGCAAAAATTCCGGGTCACACATAGTTTTGTATACACAACACATCTAAATAAGAGCCAGCTGAGTATTCTTGAAAAATACTGTAAAATAGCGAAAAATATAGTTTTAAAGTATTGTTGTCTCGTATTCAATATTCATTCAGAATTATATGATTTATAGAAGTTGTGTACGAGTATGACCCGGATTTTTTGCTCACAAGTGTAATACTATACTATAATATATACATGTAAAGTCTAAGGTTGATTTGCAAACTCCTCTGCCAAATTGCTTAGAGAAGCGTGAGTGTGTGTTTTGAGTTCACAACAAACAGATTACGAGATGAAATTTATCAGTTGCATTGTTTGTACAATGTGTGTCTGTCCTTTGCTTATGTTATTTACCTACGCAATACCTAGTAATCTAACAATAAAAGAAGTGAACCCAAAAAAACGTACTCAGTAATGTAAAATAGCGCCTATTTGGATAACATGCCGTTGTTTGGCATTCTTGGACAAATGGGCAGAATCGGACAGTTGAATGAATGAGATTTGAGTTCACTCATGATTCTAATATATAAAAGGAAAAGCTGACTGACTGACTGATTGACTGACTGACATATCAACGCACAGCCCAAACGGCTAAACGTAGGCACTTGAAATTTGGAACGGACGTAGCTTAGGTACCGTAGAGGCGCACTAAGGAAGGAATTCCCAAAACTCGGACGGGAATTAACGCGAGAATCCTTTTGTATGAAAAATCTAATCCGGCAAGTTAGACGCTTGAAATTTGGGATGCAGGTACTACTAAACTACGCGAATGAAATCGCGGGGCGTCCACTAGTATGCAATAAAAGAAAGAAAAGTAATATATAAGTGCAACACAAATAAATCATTTGTGAATGCAGTAACCAAGTATAGCTATCAATAGGTAGAAAAAACACAAGCCAGAAATAGGCACATTTTTTTTTTATGAAAACAAACAAAAAAAAAGAATAAGTGGGTAATTTACATAAAAAATGCTGCATTCCAAGCCATCTGTTTAAAAACCTTTCATCAGTGTCGCTTAAAATGTTATATTTAATGTAATAATAATCATAAAACGTGACAGCATTCTAAATAGCTTGCCGTTTTCCAATTAGTTTTTTACGGTACCTTCGGCTGTAATATATTACTTCGGCTGTAGTATATGTATAATACATTTTAACTTATTATCACTAACTGAACGGCTCTTGCCGTGGTATTCAAGGTATAGAAAAATTGTACTCCAATTTTGTCTTTGTTATGGACGTTAAGAACGTTCTATCTCACCTGAATGGCTAATTAAGTTATAACAGAACCGTCCCTTGCTGTTGACCAATTACTACGGCTTAAGTTAACAACTCAGTATTGCGACATTCAATGCCCTGCCAAAAAGTAAAAGAGGTAAAAAATCAAGTTGTTTTATTTTAGCGGAGTTCTGGATTACTTGAAACATTACAGTACGGTAGTTGGATGGATGTTGCATCAATTAATGCATGAAAGTGTAACAAGTAAAGGCACTCGTACAGGCACATCTTGCAACTGATTAAACAAATACATATTTACGACGTTGTCCTGTCTTTACTATTATTATGAATATAAAATTAGTACAACCTCCAGGGTGGCCTGTCCCCAGCAGTGGATGTCACGAAATATAAACTATCCTATGTCTCAAATTGGACGAAATTACATATAATTGCCAACTTTTGTGAATATCGGTAGCCTTGGTGAAAAGTTCATTGGGGACATATATATCATGACACTGGATTTTTAATATTAAGATTGGCCAATTTCAAATTTTATGGTTGACATCAAACAATTATTTAAGATGACACAGAAGGAGACACCTTTGTATTAAACCTTTTTTTACGAGAAGTTCTCTGTGTTATCGTTTTCTTTTGTTACGTTATTTATGACAAATGCACCATAAACATAATAAATTCACCTTTTGAACAAAGGAAAAAAAAAACATTAATTAAATCCTCGGGACAATATCTAGCTGAAAACAGGCATATTCAGTTCGAAGTTTAAAACAAAGATACTTTTGTTATTTTCAGTGAAAAATATGTTTCTTTGAAAACGACAGAACTTTGCAAACTCGTAAATTACTTTGATTTATAAAGAGCTGGGACCTCAAAACACTTTAGAGAGTTACACTTGACTGATGCTTCGTATTTTATCAGACATTTCAAGACTGCTCGTTTTGTTCTTATTAAATGAAGTTGGAAATTAACTTTGATTTTCTATTTAACATTATAATTACACCTTTAAGTTATTCTTTTCTGAAACACGCAGTAAAACTGTATTTCAAACATTACACTGACTGAATCGTTTTCACGAAGTTTTGCTAAAAGCATACCCCAATTTTGTGCAAGTTTAAGAGAGAAGGTGCTTTCAAATAATTGGACCTAAATAGAAATGTAATAATAGCATTATTAACTATGGCATATAGTTCAAATAGAAGTAAGTTTGTAACCTAATCAAAACTTCGATAGTAGGACAAAAATTAAGCTTTTAACTAACGGACAGTAATTCGCTCCCTGACGTAATGCTTTTTGAGTCGAGGCATTTGATTGAATTTTGTATTTTTCGCTCCCTCTCTCTCTCTCTCTCTATCTCTCTCTCTCTCTCTCTCTGTCTTTCTTTCTTTGAAAAGACCGTGTGTAAAATCGTCCAGGTTATTTTTACTAACTAGCTGTTCCCGTCGCAACTCCGACCGCGTGGATTAGTGTCTTCGGGTAGCAGTATTAAAACTGCCGTTAAGACGAAATATTTTACGAATATAATATACGCTGTTTCACATTTCGTAAATACTTCTCCGTTTTTGACACTAACATTCATGTTATCACTTTTGGTTTGAGCATAATATACAGGCTGACTTAGGGGTCATGATCCGGAACAATATTTACTTACTCAGCAAATGACAGAGATTTATTTGGTATACTTCTTTTCCTGAACAAAGTATTTTTTTTTTGTTATAAATATTTTATGTTGTCAATGATGGAAAAAAAAATACATTTAAACAAATTTAAAAATGTCTCAGTCACAAAAATAACTAGATATACTGTTGGAATCGCTATAACTTCCTGAGCTAGAAAATGTTAGTCCGGATCATGACCCCGAAGTCACCCGGTATAGAGGCTGGATAAACGATAGCGGAAGGTAGCATGAAAAGTACCTACCAACTCGAAACCGGAAATTTATATAGTTGACATTTTTTTTCAAACCAAATTATAACATATATGAACGCGGTCGAATCCAATTTTTTTTTAAATAATTTGTTTATAATGGAGATAATCATCAGCCATACGACGTCCACTATTGGACGAATGACTCCCACAATGATTTCCATGACAAATTGGAGGGAAATTCCGATAATAACCAACGGGACAAAATAGGTTTTACACACGTATTAATGAGCTATTGGATAAAAAAACAAAAAAAATTACGATGTTTTCACAAAGCTACAAAAGATTGAATTGATTTATACTTTATTATTATTTTCACAGCTAAATACCGCACAAGTACGCATTGCTTTTATACATAGGTAACCAGCCAGAAAGAAAACCAAGATAAAGCTATAGATTTATTTTTTTTATTGACCGCACAATTTGAATCAACTTCTTTTTAGCTTCATCAGCGCCATCCGTGGTGTAATCGTTTGACATTATTTATTTTATCCAATCAGCCATTGAGCTTCTTCCCATTGCTCGTATAACATTAATCGTACAGAGTTGTGTATATATACGAGAGTTGTGTTTCATCAGCACTTATCAATTTGGGTCAGTGCATTGCTGGTCTCTTTTAATTCTCTAATAACTAAGTCTGCATGCTGCATATTCCTATTTTTACTTTTTCTCGACTTATGTGCAATTTGTTTGTAACCAAAACCTCTGTGAATTAATCTAGAAATTCGTGCTTATTTAATGTACCTTTAGTAACATACACCTTCAAAAACCACCTTTATTATTAGAACAATAAAGTTGTCTCTTACTTTTACACAGAACACACTGAAACAACCTCTTACACTAATGAAGATGTTGCTTACATTTTCGCGCCAGGACCGCGCAGCACGCTGCATGCAACATTAACTTGACAAATCTGCGTTTGGATGAATTGTATGTTGTAGAAGGAATCAGATTATATTGGGATGGGTGGAGCTTGAGATGTCTCCAACATACGCAACCGGCGGCGGTGGTGAGATGCAAGAGGATTCTTGACTAATTTACAAATTGTACGTTCTGTCAAGAGCACTTGTCTGAATAACTATTAGGTTGGCAGAGCAGTGAACAGAGAGACGTTCGGTGTAATATCTGGTTTCCATTAAATTGTGGTGGAGTTATCTTCTATACGATGTTAGGTTTGCATTCCTAGTTGAAGATATTCACGATTCTGGATTCAAGTAGGTAGATAATAACTAACATCAGGTTAATTTGTAACATGGTAATATGTTGTTTGGAATTGACAACTTTGCATTTTGAATGGTAAATGATATTTTTATTGAAAATTGAAGAAAATATAAAATTATTTGACCCGTATTTTTTTATTCGACATAAAAATAATGTTTTCATTCATGATTTTAACTTTTAATATTGATTTTTTTCGAAAGAGCGTAAGCGCCATATGACGTCACTATTATGGATACACAGATCAAACATAGATAGAAAAGAAAACTATAGCTGTCAATGTCAATTTTCAAGTTGTAGTCTGTGCAGATCGTTGTTTTGTTTACTTTTGCTGTTAGAAAGGTGTGTTTATTTATTTGCTAGCCACGTCGAGTCAGACTAATATTACACCTAACATTTCTTTTTCTCTCGTTCAGCTTGATGCATTTTTTATCGATAGTAGTGAAATAGCGTGGTTTTAGGTTTATTCCAAGAAAAGGTGGGAAGAAAATAAAACTACCTATTTTTGTTTGTTTTGAAACTGACGATTCTGCTGTCACTAATATTGTCAATATTATTGATGTGTAAAAAAATAAGGATAGGCTTGAATCCCACCATATTTCGCACAAAGTAATGACGTCATCATAGATATTTCACATTTTACGTATTATCTCCGAATTTACGCATCTAAAAACTATAATATTTTTTGTATCGCATCCTGAAACGAAAATACAGAAACGGTTTTTTTATTTATACTGCCTATTAGGTATGCAAAGTTATCAATTCAAAATTATGTTATTAGTTTTAACACATTGGTTTAGTGAACAGTCACAGTAACTGTTAACACTTCAATGGGTTTGATGTTCCAACAACGGGTTAAGGACCACAATAAGTACTTCATAAAATCGTTTTCTGAACTAAACTTTTATTTGGCAACAAACGGTACCTAGGTATAATGGGTACAAATCTTACTAATATTATAAATGGGAAAGTGAGTTTGTTTGTTTGTTCCGCTTTCACGCCGTAACTACTGAACCGATTGCTTTGAAATTTTGCAGACGTATAGTTAGAAGTCCAGTTTAAATAATAGGATACTTTTTATCCCGGAAAAAATTCATATTCCCGAGGGAAAACAAAAATATTCCTTTATACCGCAATATAGCCGAAGTTCACACGGGCGAAGCTGCGGGCGGAAAGCTTGTAGTATGAATAATAATAATTATTAATACTTTATTTAATTTCTTGAAGCAATGCAACCTGATCTGCTGATTGAGTTTGTATGGGAAGATCTTTTTTTTTCATTCGAGACTCAGTAGTCTACAGACACAGTAGCCTTCGGCTTTTACCCTTTTAGGACACGTCACACACATACAAACACACACACACTTACTGGAGCTACTGTGGATACTACTTTTATTGTCGTACGAATTAACGTTGTGATTATAAATTGACGCAGTCTATCAGTATTCAATACCAATATTCTCAATTTGATATATTCTCAACTACCTACACTTCGCCCTTATCCCTCCTAGATGTGAATTTTCAATAACAAATTGGATAATTAGGTACGGTCGGCCAAGAAAATGGTCGATGACACTTCCTGTGTCACTAAAACATCAATAAGGTAGAGTTGTTATATTGTAACAAGTAAACAATGAACCTTAATGTCTAATGACATTCATACGAGTTTCAACCTTAGGCTGGTAGAGCAGATTCTTGGCCGACTGTACAATGTAAGTACTTATAAAATATAATTCACATCTTCACTCATAGATGTCGCTGTACGTAAACTAAATTGAACTGTCTAAATGTTCATAGAGTCTTAATAGGGGAGACCCCTTGCCATTTTCATGTTTCTTTGGGAAGCTACGTTGCCTTTTAGTATCGTCGATCCAATAGTGCCTGAAGACTTATGTCTTAAATCAGTGTCTCTTACGTGTGATGCGGCCCACAAGCTTAAAGTTGCACAGCGTGCTAATGGAAAGGCGTTATTCTCACTTAAAAGGAAGGTACGTATTACAAATGGAGTGATCCGAGAGGGAATCAAAGTCGTGGACATAGCTCATCGGATTAACAAGCTGAAGTGACAGTGGGCCGGCCATATTAGCCGCAGCACCGTTGACCGATGGGGGTAAAAGCGTTCTCGAGTGGAGACCACGTCTCGGAAAACGGACTGTCAGTCAAGGTGGACTGATGATATGGCTGACTGTGACAAAACAAATTCCAGTGGCGTGCAATTGGATAGACCTCTGATGTCGACAGTATTTTTTAGAACTGGAACCGGAAATTTAGTTTTTAGGCTCAACAGCCTACGTCCTAGAATCAACATTCTATACAAATTTTAATAAAGATGACATTCAAACATTTTACGAAAGTCTTAGCCTCCTTGGCGACAAGAGACAAAATACATACGTACATACACACACTTCATGCCTGTTTCTTAGAGGAGTAGGCACAGATTACAAATCTCCATTAGTCACCGTCCTGACATATCCCTTTCGCTTCATTTACATTCATACGTGATCTCCGGTTTCGAATAGGGAATTTTCATATCATCTTTCACCAAAACGTTACCAATTTGGTACATGTACGTCTTTCTGGGAAAATCTCTACTCGCACGGCCCCTTACATTACCAATGCAAATCTCTTTTTAATCAAATATCGTTAATCGACTTTCATCCACCATCTATAGCTTTGCCAAAACCAAAAACTATATAGATGATGGAAGAAAATATTTATTTTGACTCGTTTGTTTTATGTTACATCCAAAAACGGAGTAAATAGTTTCAAAATATGAAACTACGCATTCATACACATTTATCGATTTACATAATAATATACGATACATTTATAATTTAAAATATCCTAATAATTAAAATCACTACCCAAAGACACTACTTCACACGAACGGAATCGCGGGCACAGCTAGTATAATTTAAAACCAGTTATTTAATAAATCATCCTTCAGTTTTGAAGTGAAGAGTACTGTATTCTCGACCTTTGTTTACGCTTACTTATCTCTCTAGCATTAAGAACAAACTCATCTTTGTAACAAACTCCAGTAATGACTTTTGTGTTGTGAGACTCCCACAAACGTTTGTTGTGAATCATTTTCTCTAGTGTTGTCTTTCAACTCGCTGTGTGTTTGTTAAAGCCTGCAGTGTACAGTAATTGTTTTCTATATTCAGAGAGGAAATACTTGGAAGACAACTGGAGTACCGTCTTCGAGCTTGTTTTGTTGAAGTTTTAAAAAACGGTTAGGAGTGAGTTCAGCCAAGGAAACTGTCTACCATCAGAGCTTGCATAATATGTGTAAAACTAAGTATGTTTATGTATAGTTTAGTATATATTAGTAAGACATATTAGTGTTACTTCTTTTTTTTAAATGTATTTTTTTTTTATATCTTTGACACACCCATCGTTTTCCCATTTCTGGTGGTTGACTGGTAGAAAATGCTTCAGCATTAAATCCGTCCAGTGTACATGTTTGTGCATTAAATATTAGTATTAGTTTTTAATTTCATATAATATAAATAAATAAATAATGATACATTGACACAATATTAATAAAATATTTTTTTTTGGGAGATCGTAGCTCATCTTCAGTGTCAGTTTTTTGTTGGGATTATGACTAGGGTTCGTATCTCCAAAGGTAAAATGGTTTACGGCTAAAGCAGATATTTTTAACTCATACCTTTACGAATAGGTATGAGTTATGAAGGTAAGTACAAAACTAGGAAGGTTATTTATTAAAATGGAGAATTTTCTATTGAATTCCGAAAAAACCTTTGGATTTGGGTATTCGTTTGTAGTTTTTACTAAATATCTACTGGTACTTTATTGTTTATACAGCTTGATTCATAAATATCCTATTAAGCCGAAGTCCACGTTTCTTTGATTTCACGAGTCTGAGTCCATTTCAGCGTGTGTGGGAGTCCCGAAACAAAAAGAAAATTCGTTTTCGACGACGAATTCATGGCTTTGAAGAGGACGATTTTTTTTTTTGGTTCGGTTTTCCTAATTCTGTGAGATTAATTATAATGATATATAGGATATCATTATAATTAATCTCACCGTTTTGACTCAGTACATTTACTAGTTTTTTCCCTAACAACATAAAGCTTATCACAATCCAGGACTAATCGCGCGATATGCATCGCCCCGGTCACGTGACTGCCACAAAGGTTCACCCTATCTGCGGTATCGATCCATGCATCGTTATACAAGTAGGTATCTAAATGCGATAGATTACAATCTGTAAGGAAGGAATAAATTCGATAAAACAAATTGTATCGACAGTATCAGCTTATTTTAATTGACTATTGTCTACTGCTTTCAACCGTACCTATTACAAAGTAAAAAAAACTAGTTTTTTTGCATTGTACTATAATTTCTGCATTACATTTTTTTGTGTTACTGAATGGTCAGTGCTTATGATTAAAAGTGATTTTGTGTAAAAACTGGTGTAAAATCTTATTCTTTCCTTTGCGAAAAAATGAGACAGAACTGTTATTAGCTATCAATTCAATTTGAATAATTGGCCAAGTAATTAGTTTGATTTCGTTCAATATTTAAAAGCACGGATGCAATCGTAGGTATAATAAAAATGAGCAATTTTCCGAGGAAAATGCTAAAATAATTGCGGCTAGAAATAGATTGAGATTGTGCCGATAATCATTTAATCTGCAATAAAATAAACCATTTTTCTGCACACTTCCAGTTGTGCTCTAATTTTAAGTATCGAGATCTAAACGATATCCGCTATCATATACCAACCATTTAATTATATAGGGTAGAATTTACTCCAGAAATTGCATTTCTTATAGAATATCCATCGTATGTATTTATAAAATGTATGCCCACATTATACCTACGTGTAGTTCTAAGCACAGGGCTGGGTCTGAATCGCGAGCAAAAAAATCGAATGTAGATTATTTCGACCCTTTTAAGTTAGTCTGATGTGGTCCGAATACTTCAAAATACGTTGTTTCTGAATAAATGGAATGTAACGACAATACCCACAATCAATTTAACTGACATCGCGATGTTATCGTGATATCAACTAAGTGTTTAATGAAGAGAGAAACATTGATTGCTTGCACGTTTTGCAGATGCCATCCGGTACATAGATTTAGCTTAGTCTAGTGGACCATGTCTTTTTGGGTACTACTTTCTGATCACCTTACCTACTGGAAAAATACTGAGGCAACAAAAAAACAAACAAAAAAAAGTCCTAAAAACCTATGCAATATCGACCAGCATTTAGCAAATTTTTTTATCGAACCCACCGGTTACAAAGTACTAGAAAAAGTAAATATCTGCTCACCTATTTCCATGTATTCCACGAGTGGATGGGTCCGGCTTTGAACTAAATTTTATAGCGCGATGGTGGACACGTGCCCGATATTAGTTTATCGCAGTCCCTCCCTTTGCCTTTGATAAATAATTGACAAATGCACACACGCGCCATTTTGTTACTTGTTGCGATAAAAACTGTAACTTTGACAAAAAAGTCAAGGATCCAGGAAAATTACAATGAGCTTCCTAAAATACAATAAAAAAAAGAGCTAAAAAAATACAATCTGTTTTTTCATACTATAATTGTTCGTCTTCGAATAATGTTGTTGTGAATTAAAGCTAGCGCCGCCACTGGAAATAGCACATTATGAAGTAGATCATCAGCCACATGACGTCTACTGCTGGACGCGGGCCTCCCAAATGATTTCCATGATAATTTGGGGTAGAATGCCCATAATCGCCACGTTTGGCAGGCGGGTCGGCACGATCGCAATCCTCTGGAGAGTTCCCTCGGCCACCTCGTACGACAGAGACAAGATGAACTAGATAACTGCACGTTAAGCAAAACGCGGAAACTTGTCTCAATGCGCTATCTATTTCTTCTCCATTTCTATTGCGTGTGTCAGTAATACACAGAGTGTAAAAGGACCCCGAGCAATGGTCTGGCGTTTCCCCGCATTGTCGCCATAGTAAAAGGTGTTCGTATTGACAAACGTAACAACGTTTCTAAGACCATTGCTCGGGGTCTTTCTACACGCAGTATATACACTTGAATCAAAAATTGCCAAGCAAAAGGGCACGTCTCTATTTCGGCATCAATGGACGAAGAAGTCTCGAGCATCTACATATACTGTTTATTAATGTTACTCTGACATTGGCCAATAAAAAGAGATCGCAGTTTGAGAGGAAGTCTGCACTTACATACTAAGAGTACTGAGGTCAAATAAAAAATTGGCAACAGAAAAAAAAACATTGTTAACGATAAGCCACTGCCTAAGTTATCGTAATTCTATCGCTTAAAAGTGAGCATTGAAGTTTAGTGTAACTTTTAAACACACATACATACACTCACGTCCGTAATCCCTAAAAGGGGGAAGACAGAACCTTAGGATCACGTGGACCCTTCGGTCACATTTAGCATAACAAGGAATTAGGAATGTTACAAGTTGCTAGCTCATAGCCTCAATAAAGGTGAATATCCAGAACCCATAGTTGGCTTCAACGATATGCCAGTATACTTCAGGGACTTGGTAAGCAGTCAAGGGAAAATGGAACCCTTGAGTGAATTTGCTAATCGCTGGCATACAGCACGAAGAACATATTGCATAGTTAGAACAAAAAAGACCCAATACGAAACATGCCGATTTTGTAATTTAATTTTTGTATCTTTTATGTTAAGGTTCAATTTCATAATATGACACATTTTGTTTTGAGTCACTTTTGTTCTAACTGTGCGATATGAAGCCCGTTAACGACTGAAGACGAGACGCAAAGTCTTCGTAGTGTGGTCGTCATTCCCCAGAAGGGGAACAGTTGGCAACAAAACAAGCATGGACAAAAATAATTTGTATGGAGTCAAGAAAACGTGTGCGGTGAGAAGAGGCAAAAGCAAGTAGATGCGCACGTCTCCAGAGAATGGCCCGTACCGAGAGGCAGGTAGGGCTTGGGTGGTGGTGGGCTTGTCCCTGAATATGCCAGGAACAATGGCAGTTCTATTTTTATCGTGGGGCAAAACCACATTATTTTACTTTCGGAACATCAAGATAAAACAAGACCAAGAAACACACCATACCAACACATGACAATAGGATCATTCAGAATTCGATTACTTGAGAAATAGGGTACTGTTGCAATGTAATGCATACGCAACGACGATACTGTATCGATGTTGCGTATGCATTGCTATTGACTACCTACATTTACCAACAATTCCCTTGACGTAAGACGAAAATTATTCTACGTAATATTATTATATACAAGCTGTCCCCTGCAAATATTTGTTTTGCCATAGGAAGTCGCCTTTGCACCACGTGTACTGGAAAAAATACAACTTTTAAACCTTCCCTGGACTTCCACGTATAATTCAAGACAGAAATTAGCCAAATCGGTCCAGTAGTTCTCGAGTTTTAGCGAGACTAACGAACATCAATTCATTTTTATATAATAGAGATAACAAATAATGCATTAAATTCGACCAAATTTGATTAGCATAAAAACTACTATCGTGGACATTTTTTTAGATCCTTTCAAGAGGAATAATTCTTTCATACATATATTTTTGGTATCTTGAACCGTTTTCGCAGCGCACGCAACGGAATCCCTCAAGGATAAATCATTTTTCCCGTTTTTGTCACATTTTCCATTATTTCTTCGCTCCGAATATTTGCAGCGTGATATTATTCCTCTAATATACTCGTATAGCCTAAAGCCTTCCTCGATAAATGGTCTATTCAACACAAAAAAAAATCAATTCAACCAGTAGTTCCTGAGATTAGCGCGTTCAAACAAACTCTTCAGCTTTATAATATTATTCTATTACTTTTATAAATACTTAAGCTAAGTTAATATTTACTTGACTTTGCAATGCCCGTTCAGGGCGTCATGATTGTTCTACAAATATAAGTGTACCTACCATGATATGCAATAAATATACTGAATACTGAAAATAAATATTGGCAGACGTACTACCAAGACTGCTAACTGCGATAGGCTCGAATTGTGAAACTCCTCGCATGTACAGATCTCTGCACATGTAACGTTCTCTTCCCTCTCGCTCTAATCTCGTTTATGTAAACGAGACAAGCGACACTTGAATAGTAATTAAATAAAATAAAAATAATCACGCCTTTCAATCCCAAAGCGGGATAGGTAGCCCTGACCTCTAATCGTGAAACAAAATCGTGAAGCCAATCCTCAAATATACGTCAATCCCTATGTCTATTACTAAGAAACGTTGTTACTTATTCACCCTCCTAGAACATATTAGATAGGTTTATGTGACACAAGATACCCCTCAATAAAATAAAAGCATTTTCGTCTGGACACGCCCGACGTTTATCGAAACATCTTCGGGGATTGGGAGGGTGCATTGAAAAAGGACAAGTGTTTGCTTTTTGTACCACAATTACTGTATCTATAGAAATAAGTACCTACCTGGAATCGATTCTGTTTTGTTTTCGATTCTGACGAGAGTGATGTTTAGGTGCATTTGATACTCAGATCAGGTCTTCGGTTAAGGAAAACAACATAATATGTGGAGCTACAATTAAATATTACACGAAAGAGCTTTATGTCGGTAGAATGCTAGTTGACTGGCTGCGACGTCGTACGTCTAACATGTTATTCACTCACTAGCTTTTGACCACGTCTGCCATAGTCCGCGTGGTATTGTCTTACTATCACAGTTCCTAAGATCAGCCAGCATATGTACTAGCTTTCCGACCGTGGCTTCGCCCGCGTGGACTTCGGTTATATTGCGGTATAAAGGAATATTTTTGTTTTCCCTCGGGAATATCAATTTTTTTTCCGGGATAAAAAGTACCCTATTATTTAAATCGGACTTCTAACTATACGTTTGCAAAATTTCAAAGCAATCGGTTCAGTAGTTACGGCGTGAAAGCGGAAAAACAAACAAACTCACTTCCCATTTATAATATTAGTAAGATATATGAGAATGTGTTGTTGGAGCGGCAATAGCCTACATATCAGTGTTCATGAGATACAGTCTACAGTAATTTTGTGATTTTTATGCAGAATTTGGTGCTCAAAGTCAACAATATTTATAATATTGAACTTGGCTGTTATTTTTCATATTTATATTTATGGTGGGATATAATTTACTTAACGCCCCCATCGCGTTTTTACAATAGGACAACCAGGATAACGGCAAGACGTCATCCATACCAGGTGGATTTCATCCATGCCATTTACGCGACGTCATCCATGCCATTTACGCGAACCAAACGGTTTGCGTCCACTTTCATAGTGCGAACCGCCAGGATGTGGAACGACTTGCCGGAGTCTGTGTTTCGGAGCCTGCGCAGTACACTCTGAAGGTCTTCAAGTCGCGGGTGAATAGGTACCTTCTGAACAAGTGTGCTTCATCGTAGACCACATCGCTGCTTAACATCAGGCAGGATGGTGATCAAATGCTTGTTCGTAGTGCCGGTTCAGCTAGTACATACATATAATACTTTCAAGCTTTTTTGAAAAGAAAAATCCTATTCCGTTCTTTATTTCTAGATTTAATACGAATTTCCACGAAATCGGACAGGTACTATGCAACTCAGTCATAACTTTAAAGGTGTCCATTCCTTTAAATTCAGTATAAGTGCCTGCCACCTCGCCACTTGACACGGGATCATCTCAGACGCTACGTGAGTGGCTTCGTCAATATCCAGGAGGTAATGGACTAGAAGTAATCGGGAGTCACCGGGTTTTCTGAAACTAATGTCTTGGACGATGATCCGCTATTTATTACTGTTAAAGCGTATGATAAAAATGTTACTAATTACTTCATCGCTTCTTAATCAATTAAGTTTTCGTAGCATTGCCACCTATTGAAATAGCTATCAAGGTCTACAGAAACTGTAATTTAATAACTTCGGCTTAAACGGGTATTTCCGAGTCGATCCTGACGCCTGTTCTAAGCATACCCAATATTTAGTCCTGGTCTATACGATAGTCAGTTTTTCTTAAATCTTATTCTAACATTTACAAAGTGAAAGAAAAATCACTAGAGTAACTCATCATTAAAAAATTAACCAACAGTTATTAACCATTAAAATTTAACCATGGTAAATTGTTTGTTTAAAATGCTTACCGACTTTTTACTTACCGACTGACCTGTAAATTTTATTTTTGAATTAACCCTTAATCAAACAAAGGCTAGTATATTGCCACTTGACCAACACATACTTTGAACCTTATTGAATGTCTTCACTGGAATTATCTAAAGATTTCAAAGAAATTATCATTGAATAATAACAAAATGTATGTAACACTACAGGACACATACATACCTATTTCAACATTAAACAATAATTTCACATTGTGCTTAAAAGCTAGGTTTTATGATAAACATCATCCGGGTTTATGTGATGGAGTCGGTAATTAGAATAACAAACGTCAATAGAGTCCAAAATCCACCAAAAAAAGATCTAACCTTGTCTGATTTTGGGTTAAAAAAATATGATATCGTAACATTTTACACGTATGTATTTACACGAGCAAATGTCATTGTACTTACCCTCGCAGTGTGTCTATTACATTACACCATCTATCATTTCACACATGACGTTACACGAGATAAGTTCCGGATTACCTCCGGGCTTTTCCTACTGTTTAGATTATTGTACACGTAACATATAAGAGTGGAGGAAGAACTTGAAACTTACACAAACAAAGCACTACGGTATTCTCCCTGCGTGTGTCTGGAACTTTTATCTTATCCACAACGTATCAAATGCTGCCTGAGGCAGTCCGCATCCGTAACCGCTCTTTAGGGCTGACCTAACTAAGTCTCCACGTGAGTGAAATCATAATGGAATCTTGTTGTGTCATATAAAAGGACAATGTGGGTACTTGCTGCAGGTTTCTAATGTTTTATTTATTTTTGTACCTGCCGTATTCAAATAGTACAACTAGAAAGTCACTATTGTAGTACATGATTTCTGGCTTTTCAGGTCAGTAATCGCTATAATTGTTAATCTAGTTTTCAGATTAACTTACGTAACGCGTTTCGCACAGATAAATATAACCGGTAATATGAAGTGTATCATCTGTTCCATTTGTTTAGGAAGTACCATTGAGTATTACAATGATTAACTCTCATTAAATCGCATTTAACGAAATTAAAAGTCTACGAAAAATGGAAAGGACAGGACATACGGTCTAGCAAAAGGTAGAAGCAGAAACAGAAATTCACAAGAACATTTCAGATACTTGTAAGCTAGAAGACTTTGTGTTTTATACGTTACTAGCTTTCCGCATGCGGCTTCGCCCGCGTGGAATTCGATTATGTTGTATAAATATTGTAGGTATAAAGGAATATTTTTGTTTTCCCTCGGGAATATGATTTTTTTCCGGGATATGGGACTCCTAACTATACGTCTGCAAAATTTCAAAGCAATCGGTTCAGTAGGAACAAACAATCAAACAAACAAACTCACTTCCCCATTTATAATATTAGTAAGATAGTTAATAGTCCATCCAACTACAAAATATGTTAGTTAAAATTTTCATTCAGTATAACCTCATATGTAGTAACGAAAATCGATATTCGTGAACGTTGTTCAGATCTATTACAATCACAAGATAACAATTTATTTTCTGAAGAAAGCTTAACAATATAATAATTCTCAACTAAACCCTCTTAGAGGAAGATTAACCGGTGTATAGGGGTCGTAATTAGTTCAAGAAAGCTTTCCAATTTATCGAGATTTACGTGGATATGTTCTGCTAACGACCCCTTGAGGAATGTTCTTAAAGCAAAGTAATATTTTACTAGCAACAACGACAAAGGTTCATGTTGCGCATGTTGTAGTCTTTTGCAAAACGATCACGTTTTAAAATAAATCCGTGACCAAAAAGTGAATGGAAATTAGAAATAGTACAATCTATTAAATGCTTATCCACATGATTATTTTAGTAAACCAATGACTTATTTCTTAACACTTGGCATTCCATTTGGTCGCTGGTTGAACGTTGTACGCATAATAGTTGTGTTCGCAATTATAGTTACTCTGATACTTGTAATTTTCGTCACAAGTCATAATTTAGTCACTATCCATTTTTTTTTCAGTCAGTCAGTCTTACTCTTGTGAGAATATCTACTTAGTTTGTATTTTTAACTAACCTTCTTATACTTTTTGTAGCGTGGCCCGTAGCGGCAAGGGTCTTAACCCTGGTTCCTATTTTATTCTTTGCCATTTATAAATTTTATAAACTGTGAGCTTCGCCGGAAATAATATTTTATGGTGCTTTACGAATTATTCGTACACTCTGTGTACAGAATATTCCAAAAGCTCCCTGGTGGAACTTTCTGGGAGACCATTATTAGTGGAGTAAATAGGTAAACAAGAAAGTAAACAAGTATTGTGAACGGTTGAATCGAAAACAAACATTAAAAATACACTTACGTACCGTACCAATATTTTTTACATTATTTTGAATTCCAAAGCAGGGTAAGCAAGAGGCATTTGCTAAATAAATGTCCAAAGTTAGCGTATTAAACCCAACCCATTGCAGTTGCTGAAATCGTACACCTTACTGTAATTAAGCAACATTTCATTTTGCATAAGCCAGTAAAAGGAGAAAACCGTTTCGGTATTTCCCTTTCAGGGTGCTGTACAAAAAAAATCTTTCCCATGCGTAAATTCAGTAAAAATTGAGAAAATATGAAATACGCATGAAGACATCACTAGTACGTGTCTAATTTTATGATACATGTTGAGGGTTAATTTAAAATAGTAAAAACAAATACACTACACGCCTTTTATTTATTTATTTTATTTTGGGAAGTCAACAAGACATACACAAATTTACATTCAATAAAAAAAATACACTTAAACATTATATAGTGCTGTCTTAATTAGAGGCTAACACCGAAAGACTTTTAATCCCAAAGCGGTGTAAGCAAAGCAAATGCCCACGGTTCAAGCGTATTTAACCCAACGTGATTCTAAGGCAATCAAGGTACTTGCCCACATGGCTTAGCTACTATTACACAAAACAATAAACAGCAATAGATTTTGAACACAACGATGCACTCGAAAGGTAAAATACCTAACGTTTTGTGCAGTTCACTAGTGCAGGTTCCAGTCGGGAGGAAGGCCGGGGCACGCCTGCCGGATAGACTGGAATTTTTGGCATAGTTATCTACGGATCTAACAGATTTCGAATATCTGCTAACGAATATCTTGTTTGACTATGTCAAAATTTTGCAATATACAGCGTGGCTCATTCAAATCGGTCAGTATGCGAAATTATGAAACTATAATACATAAGAAGTTATGTTCTTAGGAACCATGTCATCCATTTTAATGGCAAGAAAAACTGCATAGGTAATTTCATTTAAAAAAATGTTCCAATATTGTATTAAAACACAGTGGCCATTTCCAACACCTACTAAAATAAATAAAAGTATGTGAAAACAATGCATTGTATTAATTTTAGACATTATGTTTCATAGAAAAATTTACTTGTGATCTGGAATCGATCTCTAAATAGAAATTGTGTTATTTTTTTTTCTCTTAAAATAACCGGGTTCGATTCCCGTGCTGAGTACAGGTTATTTATTAAATGTATGAATGCAGTTTTTCTTCTTGTAAAAAATGGTAACATGGTTCCTAAGAACAAATCGTCATATGTGTTATAGTTTCAGACTTTCCCATACTGACCGATTTGAATGAGTCACCATGTATAGCGTGTTATTATTGTACAGAACTTGAGTTTTTTTTTGTTGTGTGGCTCTACAGGATCTGTTTGTGGCCAGTATCACTGCGACCATTGATCATTGCATTGATCTATTGCAATCGCCACCGAGTTAATGATTTACAGTTCAGTATCAATTTTGAGCGCCATCATAAAAGTAGGTAAGTACTTTTTTGATACTGAGATTAAAAATCTCATCTGATGAAAATATATGTTTTCCGAGATGTGTGGATCGTTTGTGCATAAAGGGACTGCAGTGTATGGGAATTTCATCTGCTTTATTGCAGAAGCGGAACTTGGTATGCATGTAACGCGTAATTAATTTATTATTATAATTAGTATTATTTTATTACTGTTCTGCATATGAAAACGGCACCCGTATTTTTACTTTTCGCTGTGTTCGTTTTTTTGTGGATACCTATTTTGAAAAATCTACTTTTACTAAAAGGTCTAAAGCGACATTACGGCCATAATACTCCTACATCTGTTCCTTTGATTGAACTATGTACCTACGGAAAAATACTCTGATAATGACAACATGCTACTATTTGCTTATATGCTACAAAAAAAAAGCATAGGCAATTAATTTATCTATCGGGCTTACTTCGCGCTTGATATACAGTTTCACATTTTATTAATTTTCTCAAAAAATATATAACGGTACGGTAGTTTCTAAATGGGTCTTAGTATTTTAGAAACATCATCAATCATTATGTTTAATATCAGTTAAAATGCTGGTTATAGAAAAAAACACACTTCATGCCTTTCAATCTCAAAGCGGGGTAGGCAGAGACAAGGTAAGATTGGCAAGACGGGGTAGGCTTGCTAAATGCTAAGCAAATGCCCACGGATTACCAATCGCATTCAATCCAATTTGAGGGTGAGCCGTTATAAACGAGATTACGCGTTGTCTCGTATACGAATAACAAGCGATGAGTTAAAGGACATGAATGAGAATATTATATCTGTAACAAGCTGACCCGGCAAACGTTGTTTTACCAATATACGTTAATAACAGTGTTTCTCTACTATTATATATGCATATAAACCTTCCTCAAAAATCACTCTATCCATTAGAGAAAACCGCATCAACATCCGTTACCTAGTTTTAAAGAAGAAGACAAACAAACAGACAGACAGCGGAAAGCGACTTTGTTTTATACTATGTATTTATGATGCGAGCGCAAGCGAGACGTATGCATGTTAATAACACTAGTGTGAATTCTCCGAGATCTCAGGAGGTCAGCACTACGCTCAGGACTGACCAACCTCGAGTAGCTGAACTGCTCAGGCCGCCGCAGGATTCCACAGAGTGTAAAATTGCAATGGACGAAAGTTTATGGCAAAAAAATATTAAATTATTAAAATTACGAAATCAGAGAAAACAACAACAAACATAGCCTATATACGTGAACAAAAAAGTGTATAATATGTGAAATCAACTTCTCAATCGCAAAGAGCACGACGTACGTGCCTTAGTGAGAGAGTTGGATTAATTTTGCAAAAATGTGTAATAAGAGGCGTAGAGAACATTAGTGATGACGACAAAAAACGCGTAATATTGAACGACATCCACATGTTACCGACAAGCGGACATGCTGGGATACGTCGAATGCTTAACAATATCCGTCAAAAGTACTTCTGGCCAGGTATGGAGGCGGATATCACCAAATACGTCAAAAAGTGTAGTCACTGTCAACGACAAAAGTACAGTCGACCAATAAAACAACCTATGTCTATCACAGACACAGCCTCCACGTCTTTTGAAAGGATTTATTTAGATTTAGTAGGGCCCTTAGATAAGGATTATTATAGAAATACGTATATTTTAACTTTACAGTGCGATTTATCGAAGTATATTGAAGCATATCACACTTAAATCTAAGGACACGTTAGCGGTAGCCGAATCCTTCGTCTCAAATTTCATTTTACGGTATGGTATTCCAAGACAAATAGTAACAGATAGGGGGACGGAATTTATTTCATCCACAATGCGTCAAGTATGTAAGTTACTGAACATAGAGCAACTTACATCCACATCCTATCATCACCAAACAATAGGGGCATTAGAAAATAATCATAAACATTTGATAGCTTATTTACGAACACAAACAAATAATCAGCCTAAATATTGGAGTACTTGGTTACCCTATTGATCTTTTTCTTACAACACAACAATTCACACTGAAACCAAATATTCCCCATATGAACTAGTCTTTGGAAAACCTTGCATTATACCTTGTAACTTATCTACTACTGTAGATCCACTCTACAACTATTCTGATTATCCGTATGAAATGAATTATATAATTAAAAGATCGCAATATGATGCTAGAAATACATTGTTGAAAAATAAAGAATTACGAAAACTGTATTATGACCGTTATACCAATTCTATAGTTTATAAACAAGGTGACAAAATTTTATTAAAAAATGAAAATTGTTCTGGTAAATTAGACACATTATATTCCATGTAGGAACCCGAACTTACTATGTTTGATAATCGAAGCACAACTTTTTATTCCAGAAATTGTTACTATATGGCAATCAAGCTATTTAATAAACTCCCTGACATTAAAAGCAGAGCCCGTTCCGAAATTCAAAAAGAAATTACACCATGTCCTCACAAAACGCTGTTTTTACACAATTGTCGATTTTTTAGATTGTAGAACGTTGTACGATGATTGTACCCAAATGAATGTAATGACTTATTAATTATTTATAATATTGTACCTATTCTAGAAATAAGTGCTAAATTATTGCATGCTAATATTGGCGAAATCTTAAGGAAACTTATTTTAATGATACCATCACAATAACCACATTTCAAGCAAATAAAATATATTCTATTCTAATCCGGTCCATATGATGTAATTGAAGATAAAGGACCCAATGTTTTAATATTGTATAAAAATAAGGAATTATTGGTTCACAAAATTAGAACCAAGATGTATTTTGCATAAAAAAAATGTAATAGTTATAAGGCATTTTTTATTTTTTTTAGGGGGGCATATAGTGTAGTATGATGTGCTCCCCATATAAGGAAATGTATAATAACATATATTCGCATTAACTCCGAATAAACCAACAGTCATCAACACATCTCTACACCCGTCTCTATACGGAAATGTTAACTTATTGACGGTTTCGACAAACCCCATTCAAAGTGTCTTGATTGACATCTAGTTCGTACCTACTTACATTAATTGACATCTGTCCGGTAACTAATTATGCTATCGTGGGCCAATCTAACCTCTACGTACCAATTTCAACCTAGTGTCTATTTCCATTTTCCACTCCGACCAAATTGTTCAGAGTGGAACTCATCGTTCTGTCAGATCAACTTTTTAAACCAAACAGAAAAATAAACTAGATCACACATTTTAGTTCCCAACGGAACAATGGTGACACAACACTCACCTAAAAAAATAAAAATAAAAAATAAATACACTTCACGCCTTTTAATCCCAAAGCGGGGTAGGCAGTGGCACTTGCTAAAGCAAATGACCACGGTTCACCTAGCGTATTTAACTCAACGTGACAGGGGGTGAGCCCATCGCCGTTATAGGGTTCACACACTTTGCAGTATGTGGGTTTCATCACGATGTTGTCCGTACGAGCGTTGCGTTGCGTACATAGGCTCTGAAAAAGAATCCCATTGGTCCACGTCCAGTAGCCGGACTCGAACCTGCGACCTCCCTAGGTTACTAGTTAGGTTACTAGTCAAGTATCCGACCAACTGGACCACAGACGCTCAAAAACATACTTACCTACGGTTTTAGATAAAATCACCTTTCTACTTCATATTTCAAATTGCTCACTAGAGAGTTAAACATGTTTTGCTCTGAAATCTACAAAGTCTGTACAGTAACACAAACAATGGCCAAAGTTTATTCTATGTTTTAGGTAAGTCAGCAAGTTTGTAGGCAAGTGGGGCCGAAAGTAGACTCAATTTCATCCGATTTATATTCAGTATTAGGGAAAACCGTAACAGTTTAGGCGGAGTCTCGAACAATTTGCAGTTTTACGAGCATTAACTTGCGTCTCAGCGACTAAATAGATGAGTTTACTTTTATTTTCCCTAACTATTATCAACGTGTTCCCCATTTTACTTTAGCTTTATAGCAATACGCAATTGGACGTTTCATTTAACGATTCGTATAAATTAATTAATGAAACTACCGAGATAAGTTCATTTAGTTGATTACTGCTACAACAGTGTAAATGTTTAGTATTTGACTTATCTAGGTAGGTAATAATGTCGGAATTATTTGAAATAGATTAGATATATCGATACTTCGGGGTAGAAAGGTCGTAAAAGCCATTTTTGGTCAAATTGAGTTATGAATGCTGGCTCATGCAGAATTTTCCGCTCTATCGATTGGTCTATATAACGGTAAGTTGATGATATGGTTTATACGACCTTCCTACCTCGAGGTATCGATATCATTTTTTTTATGACACGGCTTGCAAGTCTAGTTGTGTTTGGTCTAAATATGCAATGATATTTGTTTCACACATTTATTCCCTTTTTTAGCATATTATCTATCCTACCAATATTATAAACTCGAAAGTTTGGATGTTTGTTACTGTTTCACGCAAATGTTGATGTTGAACGGATTACAATGAAACTTTACAACAATATAGCTTATTCACTTTACAACAATTTTATCACGATTTTTTTACGGTAACTTCGAGTAACACCTAGTTGCACACTATGTACTAGATACATCTAGTTTCCTACAATTCAAAATTTCAGTAGGCTTTCGGAAACATAACATAAAGCTTAATTTTCCGCTTCAATAGTTATCGCTTTGCCGAAAACATTTATTGGCTTCTGTATTGCTTTTTGTATATCACCTCTGGTGCAGCAGATCCCGTGCCATCCTGTTAAGCCTTTGGACTCCGGCCAACGTTCGCTGGATACTCTCGAACCTTATTTATGGCCAATTTATAATTTCCAACTCTAATACATGTACTTTAGTACAACTCTTGGGCAGTATTATGTTGATTTAATTTAAATACACTAAATGATATTTATTTGTACAACTGACAAGATATATTAATATATCATCATAAGCAACATGCAGCCACTGCTGGACGAGGGCCTCCCCAATGACTTCCAAGATAATTTTGGGGGGAAATGCCAATAATCGCCACGTTTGGCAGGCGGTTTGAAGGAAGATGTAGTGACCAAGATTTAAAAGGGCATGCTTCGGTGGTTTGGGCATTTGGAGAGAATGGATGAAAGTCGGTTGACGAAAGAGATTTATATGGGTGATGTAATGGGCCGGGTGAGTAGAGGTCGCCCCAGAAGGACATATACAGACCAGATTGGTGATGTCCTGGCCGAAGGTGGCCGAAGTACTCGAAACCGGAGGTTATGTATGAAAAGATGTATGAATGTAGATGATGCGAAAGGGGTCTGTCAGGACCGTGACAAATGGAGATCTGTAGTCTCTGCCTACCCCTCTGGGAGACAGTGTTTGTATGTATGTATGTTTGGCAGGCTGGTTTGCGATCGCAATGGTATTGTGGTTTAACTCACAGATATATAAAAATAAGTGTTTGTTCCTAATGAACTATTTACGAAGGCTACCGATATTCACAAAAGTTGGCATGTATATGTTATTAGCTAACCCGGGCGAAATTCGTACCGCCTAACAGTTAATGAATGTCGTGTTAACTTTTAGCTGAACTAATTTATCGGGTTTTATGTTATAAATATGTATTCTGCTTTTCGGGGCGGAGACAAATCCAACGAATCAATAACCATGAAAATTGGTTTAGCAGACCTCGAGTTAATAAGTGTTGTAAAAAACCCGTCTTTGTTTTATATACATACCTATATAGAGAAAGCGTCTGTGGTCCAGTTGGTAGAAAGCGTCTGTGGTCCAGTTGGTAGAAAGCGTCTGTGGTCCAGTTGGTCGGATACTTGACTTGTAACCGGGAGGTCCCGGGTTCGAGTCCGGCTACTGGACGTGTACCAATGGGACTCTTTTTCTATGTACGCAACGCAACGCTCGTACGGTGAAGGACAACATCGTGATGTAACCGCACCACAAGGTGTGTGAACCATATAACGGCGATGGGCTCACCCCCTGTCACGTTGGGTTAAATATGCTTGGTGAACCGTGGGTACTTGCTTTATCAAGTGCCTCTGTGTACCCCTCTTTGGGATTTATTTCGTCCAATTTGAGAGATAGGATTGTTTATATTTCGTGACATCCACTACTGGGCACAAGCCACCCTGGAGTTTATATTAATTTTATATTAATATTGATAGTTAAGGCAGGACAACGTCCGGGTACTCCCGGGACCCGCCCTGTTCGCGACACGGAGGTCATCGTGGGGGTTTAGTCGGTAAGAGTCCGACACTACCTCGTTCGCTGTCCCCATGGCGGCGGGATGTCCATGAGGATTCCCCCATGTAAAAAAAGGACAACTTCTGTCGAGTCCACTAATAATAAAATAAAGATTTCGTGTCAAAAACATTTGTCCAGATGCATGTTGCCGGTAGTGCAACCTCTTTGTACATAGTTCCGTGTATAATTTGTAAATATAATTTTAAGTATCAATAGGTAAATGACATTTGACAAACTTAAACAAGCTTTCTTATTGCAAACAAACAACAAAACAGGAACGGTGCTGGGAATGATTGCTATTATAGGTATATAATTTGTAGTGTGCAAACGTTCCCAGAATCGTCTACAAGTTTATCGGATTGTCACGTATTTTGTTAATTTCTAATGATGCTGTTGTCAGCGATTGTTTTGTAACACACGCAGTCGCCATAATTTTACCGAAACATCACTGACATCTACTGACATAATCCAAGTAGCCGGGTTTTGGTCTAGTATAATGTTTTAGAGTGTAACTGTTAGGGTGTACGCAACGCAACGCTCGTACTGTGAAGGACAATATCGTGATGAAACCCGCACACCTTAAGGTGTGTGAACCCTATAACGGCGATGAGCTCACCCCCTGTCACGCTGGGTTAAATACGCTTGGTGAACCGTGGGTACTTGCTTTAGCAAGTGCCTCTGCCTACCCTTCTTTAAGATTAAAGGCGTGAAGTGTAATTACTTTTTTTTTATGTTAGGGTCTTACTACACCATCGATCGATCTTGTCGATCGACAACATCGATGGTGGAATGTATTTGTCGACGTCGATCGATAGCCTCTACTAAACCAATCGATCGACTATTCGTATCGGTCGTAGATCGTTTGATCCTTATTCGACCGTCGACTAAGGATCGATCGATTGGTGTAGTAACACCCTTACGTTTTTTAGATAAACCTAAAGTTTGTCAATTGGCTATGTGCAAAGCGAGTAGTGGCAGACAGATAACGACCGCAGCGCACAACACGGCAGAAATTGGAAACAAGTGCGGATGATCAGCTGCCAAAAGGGTTGATTGCAGTACAAAATCAAAGCAAAGAAATGCTGCTCCGGCAAACATTGTTTCGCCAATATACATTATTTTCGCAGCGCACGCAACGGAAGCCCTCAATGGTGAATAATTTTCCCCGTTTTTTTTTCACATTTTCCATTATCTCGTCGCACCTAATAGTTGCAGTGTGATGTTATATAGCCTAAAGCCTCGATAAATGGTCTATTCAACACAAAAAGAGTTTTTCAATTCGAACCAGTAGTTCCTGAGATTAGCGCGTCCAAATAAACAAACAAACTCTACTTTATTACATTAGTATAGATTAATAATTGCTACTACAAGCTGAAAAACCTGACTGAACAAGGCTACTGAAGTTAATACTCTTATCCCAGCAATACTTAATATATTTTACCTAAGTACATGGTAATAGGTATTTAGTATAATTATCATTAACAAAATACTGTATTGTTGGTTAAGTGTCAAAACAGGTATTTGCCGACGCCACAATAGTTTTCCATTAACTCGACAAGCTTATTCGTCTACTTGCAACGTGTAACAACCCTACTATGTAGTTGATCAATTACATTCTATAGCTTTCAAATTACAGTTATAATCCGTTGTCAATCGGATGTCAATACGCCACAACCTAAGGAATGGGGAATTTGCTTTGACGTTCGGGCATTATTGTCAAATTTTCCTTGGATAGTATGACACTAATGACAAAGAAAATTCCCAATTAATTTAGCCAATAAACATTTATGGGAGTCGACGTTTAAAAATTTGATCGCAACATAAAAAAGCTCGCAGTTAAATGCAATAAACCTTGCATGAACTAAGTTGTATCCACTACGCTTTCAACTTTAAAGCTCAATAACTCAGAGAGCATAAGACCGACCTATGGTTTATTTGCATAAAAATATCCACACGATGGTTACATATAGCGTGCATAAAATATGTAGTAATATAAAAAGAGAAGCTCACTCACTCACTGACTGACAATCGACACACAGCCCAAACGGTTAAACGTAGGAACTTGAATGTTGGAGTTTAGGTATTGTAGGGACACACTCAGAAAGGAATTCCCACGGGAGTGGAATTTATCGGGAAAACATGTTTGTATGAAAAGTCTGAACCGAAGAAGTTTAGAGGCTTTAATTCGGTACGTACAGTAGAGCATGCAAATCTTAAATACGACTGGATCTCGAAATATTTCCACGGGCAAATAGTAGGTATATGGCAAAACATCGCTTGGCGCGTCAACTAGTACATTGCTTGAGCGTTGTACGGCCGACACTTGATTCGCACCAAGCTCGAACTAGGCTCAGACCTGACAGGTACCCGGCAGGATATTCCATCGTAATGATGATATTTACTTTTCCTAGATCAACTACGCCCGCGCCAACCTCGAGTTGAGTCAAGTAATACTTAAAAGTTTAATGTCTAATAGAAAATAAACTGAAAATAATAATAGAAAATAAATTAGACGGGCCCGTTAGTGTATGCAGCATGCCTGCCTCTGTTCCGTAAGATCGTGGGTTCGACCCACCGCTGACAGGTATTTAGGTGATGAGCTTTTATGTACTTGGATGCGTCTGGTGTTCTATTTTATTTATGTAATAAGTATGTATTTAAAAGAAAAAAAAAATGTATTTAAGTAAGTATATTTCGTCGTCTGAATTCCATAGCACAAGTTCTTTAGCTACTAACATGGGATTAACCCATTAATACCCAGAAGAATACTTACTCTTTAATTGATTTTGACTTTTATTACCAAGTAATAGAGTTTAAAAACTTGTCAGTCTCCGAGTACAGTGGGTGCTAATGGGTTAAGTCAATATGTGTATTGTTGTAAAATATTTAATTATTTATTCACTATATTTATAAATACCAATTCTATAAGGTAATATTATATTTCCATATTTTAGTCTCGACACAGCTGCCATACACATAATTAATTCGTCGAGCTGATTTTGCAGCTCCGCTTGTGCCACAGTTGATCTCATACTCGTAAATAATGTAGAGTTTTCGAGGATATTTAAAGTTTTCCAATGCTGCATAAATTTGAATTTGGATTTCCCATCCAAAGAGAATAAATTCACACAAACGTTGCCAGTACCTTCAACAAAAGGGTCTATGTTCGATTTTTATACGTCCGTTATAAATAGATTGTTTTTTGGTATTTAATTATTAGTAAGTACATACTTACATGAATATATCAAAATAAATAGGTAAACACGTAATTTATCTTTTTTTAAGCGTCGCATGAATTCGAATGCCAAAAAGTCTAAGTGCCTAAGTTTAGCCGTTTGGGCTGTGCGTTGATATGTCTGTCAGTCAGTTTCTCCTTTTATATACAGAATGGAAAAAGTTATGGGCCCTGGAGGGGAACGGCTTCAAATACTTTAGTTAGCTCATTTTACTGAAAGGAAACATTCCTTTATTTTTAAAAAGAAACAAAACTGCGTTAAACCATTTTTCAAATTTTGCTACTACCAACCGGGAATCGAACCAATAAAAAATAAAAAATGAACCCTCGCTTGTTTTTTTTTTCACTTTTTATTTCAATTACCAAATAAACGTTTCTTAGACAAAGTTTATCCCAAACAATAAGCCTACCGATTCGTAGCGAGGGTCAATTTTTAATTTTTCAGTCGGTCCTTAACGATGACGAATTCTTGATATGTAGGTAAACAGACGCCTGATCAATGCAGGCTACTCGACGGAATGAGGGAATTTCGTGGATCATTCGCCCTAATTGAACTTCACGAGTTCCCTGTACACCTACTAATTTTGTGTGATTTACATGCGCTGCCTTATTTCTCAGGGTCCAAAATACAATCGCATATACTATTTTTTTTTAAACTGATTCCTTCATAGAAAAAGCATAATTTGATCGTATTTGTACGGGGAGATCGATTTTTTTTTCGCCTTGAGACAATGACACCTTGATGATCTCAACTGTCTATCTAGTCCTACAGAAAGAGAAGATCAACTTACAAGGGTATTTCCGACTCACGTTTATGGGAAGTACTAGTTCTATTTTGATGACCATGAGTAAGTGAATGAGTGAGTGTGTGTCATAAATGTGAAACATTGCTTTCGCTTAACTTCAGAACTATAGGTCCCACAGACTTGAAATTTTGGATTTTAAGTATGTTATCATAGATTACTGGATGTTGAACATTTCTGCGTTCTGGTCTTATCCAGAGATTCTCAAATAGGGGCCTGAAAATGCGGCGAAATGGTTCCAGTAAAGGATGGTACGGCAGTGTTTGCTTCGCGCTCGACTTGGCGGAGGCACTACCGTTAGATTAGAATTCATTTACTTATTGTTACGGGGCGAACAATCGACCACCGGCTATAAGAACGTTCAGGGACCTACTGTGTACTACACTGTGGTAGTTGCATCGCTCTGGCATCGTAGCGGTAAACGATGTGCATTGCTGATTTCATTACTTTCATTTCACTGTCAGCGATACACATCGCATTCCGCTACGATGACAGAGCGATGCCTACTACGAGGGTGTAGCAAGCAGACTGTTTAATAGAGATAATGTGTGTATACAGTCACGTTCGTATACAAACGACATCGTCCCGATACGGCCATCAAAGACATTACACAACAAACAAATAATCTGGAATCTTGGCATGAAACGAGGGAGTTGGCAAGACATCCTGCAATCCACACCAATTGTTAAACATATTAGTTTCTGAAACCTCGCAGCGTCCATGATAAAAAAGTAAATAGTTAACAGAGGTAAATTAAACGCGACCGGATTAAGAAGATTGCATTAATCAAACACACGCTCACATCGGCGTTGATTACTTCTTGGAAAAACTTCGCTAGTGAAACATATCCCTTTAAATGGGTAGGTATTTCCTTACTGAATGAGGTGAGATAGGTTACTTTATTTTATTTTTTTATTTATCATTTCATGAAATATCAATCTTGACATTTCTTTTTCATTGGAAATGTTAGGTACATGCATTTTAGGAGGTTCTGGGGAATATAATGACAGCCGTGCCTACTTTAATTAGTAGCTATTACTGGTAAGACAACAAGTTTAGTTATCCTGTATCTAGCTTTTGATAAAAAAAAATAGTTATGTACTTTAAGGGTATAATAGCCTCCCTTATAGTTTATCCTAAATTTATAAAAAAAAAACAAATTATCCTCAACTCATAATCTAAAGATTAGTACCAATTAATTATTCAACTAAGTTACTTAAACTATAACCATTAAAGATAATGAAATAAATCATTTTTTTCAACTTTTCTCCAACACACACAAAGACCTCGCTTTTATAAAACGCCACGCGGACGAAGTCGCGGGAAAATGCTAATTGACTCATATTTCTTTATGTTTTCGTTATGTTTCATGTTTATTAATTTGTGTTGTAATGTTATGTTTGTATATATGTTATGTAGGCATACGTTTTAGTTTGTTAGTTTCTTTTTAGTTTATAAGTTTTGCGAATTAGGGCAACCTGTAATGCAATTCTTGTAATGTATTAATAAATAAATAAATTATCATACATGTAACTCATATTAAGGCAACCTGTAATGCAATTCTTGTTTTGTGATAATAAATATTTATAAATGTAACTCATATTAATAGTAAGTAATTACTTTCCTACTACTCTGAACATCATCATCAGCCACATAACGTCCACTGCTGGACGAGGGCCTCCCCCAATGAGATCCGTCATTTGGGGCGAAATGCCAGTAATCGCCACGCTTGGCAGGCGGGTTGGCGATCGCAGTGGTGTTGTGGTTTAACTCACAGAGAGCGCTGCTGCCCGTTCTCTGGAGAGCTCCCTCGGTCGCCTCTTACGACCCCCATGACGGGAAAAGTTGGGCTGGGGTGGTGACACATGTATTCTATTCGCCGTCACCACACGGCTGAACTACTCTGAACAAAACTATTTTACCACAAATTATTCAATTCTTATTTCCGGGTAACCTCAATGCCACTTTCCTGTCTTGCGTGTCGTATGAACGTCACGTCAGATCTTTGCTGCACCATTAGGTATTCCCGTCTTCAGAAATCAAAGCGAATTGTAGAGCATTGTAATCTCAAATCTTGAGTTGAGCTCTTTGTAATAAAGCCCCAATAGCCTCCAACTGCCTGCCTCCGTCCTAGCTGGGATATCAATTAGCTTCATTAGCTGGCATGTGGAGTCATGTATAGAGTTCTGAACATTAATTAGCGAATATCATAGGAACGGATGCCTGCACTCTGCCGCTTCAGCTGCGTGTATGTTTTCATCGTGCAACGGACGAAGTTGCTGCAACTTAAAGTCTGACTGACAAGTTAAACTATATGAATTAAACCGTGAAATTTCCACGACAGAAATTTATGGAATTAGCTCAATTGATCGCTTATTACCATGGATCGGTGTGATAGTTAAAATGTCTTTTTTTATCCTTATTACACAATTTAAAAAGTGGTGAAATTAAATGATTTTATAAGGAAACGCGCACTGACATGATACTAAAAGTTTAAAACGGGTATTATAGCGCGAAAATTAACCAAAGATCAGCATTCAGCTTACCTTTGTTGTTTGTCCGACGTTTCGACACAGTTACATGTGTCGTGGTCGCGAGATGACTGGAGAAGGGCGGCGGCATCGTTCACTGGTTGGCTGCGAATTCGGAACTACCCTCAAAACGTCACTGGTAAGCCGAATACTTATCTTTGGTTAATTTCTTCGAAAAATCGCACTATAATACCCGTTCTATTTTTTTAATATCATGTCGAAAATAATTCTAATGCATTTTCTGTAGATTAATCCAAGTGGTGAAAAGCCAAGGTGTGAAATTTAAAAAGTGGCGATTGTAATTTATTTTTCAGTATAAACAACTAAATTGCAAAATGTTTATCCATTTTCGCGTCCAATTCTGAAGTAGATTTATAAAGCGATCTCAAATTAAACAGTCCTGCGGCTTGCCCCCATAAATCAGCTATTGGCGAAACCCCACATTAATAACGTTAACGGATGAGCGAAGATTGACGCTCATTCTTCGCGAACACTGTTTCATGTTTATTGACTGCTTCATTGTAAAGTGTAGATTTTATTAGAAGTACAGTTATCTTATATATAAAAATGAATTGCTGTTCGTTAGTCTCGCTAAAACTAGAGAACGACTGGACGGATTTGGCTATTTTTGGTCTTGAATTATTTGCGGAAGTCCAGGGAAGGTTTAAAGGTGTATTTCTTACTACTACTATGGCAAAACAAATGTTTGCCGAGACAGCTAGTATAAGTATATTTTTATTACAATTCAGATAGAAACATTGCCTTATCCTTACACTTATTATTGTAATTTTTTCAGTAGTATTAATGCCTACTTTAAACATGTAGTTTTTTTATATAAATAGACCAGCGTTTGATCACGTTCTTTGGCCTACGAATGATTCGCGTGTACCTATTGGGTACCTTTCTTTGGTTAAATAAAAACTTTGGTTATTAGTGATTCAATCAAAGTCGACGGATGGTAAATAGCGAAAAAGGCACAATAAATCTTGTAAAGTTTACAAGAAACGAAAGCTCCTGAATGCTACGATTGGGATTGGCTGGCTTATTCATCCGAGTGGATCCCAATTGAAAGTTGCGAAGTTGAAGTAATGAGCAAAGTGGGCGAAAGGCTGTCGCTACAGAAACATTCTGTTAGTTTGTACAGTTGAGAGACTTGCTTCGATTAACAAAAGTTTCCAGCGGTAGTTCAAAATTAATATCTCACTCAATTAATTGAATGTTGCACTTGATTGTGGATTTAAATGATACATTGAAAGATGAAAACTCATCTCGACTAATGGTCGGGCGTCAATGAGAATACTGAGGAAAGAACGAATGCACTTGTGCAATTATATTGAACGTATGAGCAGTCTCTAGGTTTTAGGAGATTTGATTATCGGTGAGTGAATCAATGACAAAATTACTGTTTTTAACCAGCGATAACTTTTGTACACACTGCAAAATCGCCCCCGCCGAGACTAAAAGCACACCACTTGTCCATTCCAATAATCAAATCAAACGATTAAAACACATTAACTGTGACACAATTGCGTTTGCAAAATGTTACAATTTTACATTATATTGTACTAGGTTTCCGCCCGCGGCTTCGCCCCTGTGGACTTCGGTTATATTGCGGTACAAAGGACAACTACCTATAAGAAAACTTATCATTCCTACGGAAAAATCTAAGTTTCCCTCGGGAATATCAAACTTTTTCCGGGATAAAAAGTGGCCTATTATTTAATCCGGACTTCTAACTTTACGTATGCATAATTTCAAAGCAATCGGTTCAGTAGTTACGGCGTGATAGCGGAACAAACAAACAAGCAAACAAAGTCACTTTCCGATTTATAATATTAGTAAGGATTTACCTATAACTCAATATTGTTCACGGGATAAATAGGCGCGAATATAATCATAATAATAAGCTTACCTTTGTTATTTTACTCGTAGTCTCGATGCAGTTGCGTGCATCGATATCCGTGTTTGTAATTAATTACCTATCGAATTTTGGCGAATCTGGATTACCCACGCCGAATCTGAAATACGACGAATCGGTAAAATTAAACGTAATTTAAAAAAAAAAAACTTACCGTTGATGGTTTGCGTCTAGAAACATACTGTACAAAAAAGCAAATTAAGACGTAAATTTGCTTTTTTGTCTGTCTTTTTAAAGTTGTTATGATCGAAATATGAATACTGAAAATGACTAAACCCGTGCACATTCCAATTTCAGCAACAAATCCATACTCATCAGAGAAATGAAAGGCACGTCGTTTTAATATGATCCCGGGGCCGGCGGACCGCACATCTGCGGTACAGTCTGCATACTGATCAACGAATAATGTGTCCCCACTGATTGTTACCCCGCGTTCCAATGCTTTGGTGACGGGAAACAGAAATGCTTTTTTATACTTTTAACTGAAAAGCTAACCAAAGCCGGCGAATACATCCTGCTAACCAGTGATATGTCAATTTCTCCAACAACGGCTTAGCATTTTCAATGTATATTTTTATTATATAGTAGTATTATTTTTCGTGAAAAAATTTGCAGACTGTTTATGACATTGTTGTCGGTTGAACGGTTTTTGCATTGTTTTTTTTTTGTACCAGTTAAAATAAAACTAACAATTAATTGTAATTGTGAAATAACATGTATTTATAATCACGACAAATTTACCTGCAGTTATATCACCCATAACCATACAATTAAAACTGTACATAAAGTTGGTTTAGTTACACTGTTGGTTTTAATTTATGTAGACCATTTAAACCAAAACAACAATTCAAATTAATGTTGACATTAAGAATCCTCTCACGCACGCAGCTCTAAATAATTAGGGCTCGATTCTTAGTACGAGTGCAGCATATTTTACTGCTCCCACTACCCTTCACGTCATGAACATTATCAATTACATTCGGTTGGTATAACATGGACAAAAATGAAAGAAAGAGACGGATATTGCTTCGTACACGTGACGAGTTGTCATCTCTTCTCTCTCTAATAATGAAGAATCTTTCAAAACCGAAAAAAATGGATTCACTTACAGCGTTGTTTCACTCATTTTTATACGTTACTAGCTGTCCCGGCAAACATTTGTTTTGCCATAATAAGTTGCCTTTGTACCCCGTGTATTGGGAGAAATACAACTGGCAGGTGGATAAAAAAATAGATAGTAGCCGATTCTCAGACCTACTGAATACGCATATAAAATTTGGTGAAAATCGGTAAAGCCGTTTCGGAGGAGTATGGCAACGAAAACTGTGACACGAGAATTTTATATATTAGATAATATTTAAACCATGAAAAAGTCACATGGAGCCGAAAATGTTCTAGAAAAATCATCATACTTTGAAATAACACGCGGCAAGAATTCTTTTGTGTCTTGACAAAATATGAAACTAAGTTATAATAAATTCACTTCGCCTTTCACTCTCAAAGCTTGGTAATCGAGTTTTAATCTCAAGTTTTTTTGTTAATATTGCATAATATGAAAATAGACAAAAATACGTTACCCGTATTTTTCTTTTCGCTCTGCGTTAAGTTTTACATTCATTATTTTCATTATGAAAATCTGATTTTTCTAAATGCCCAGAAGCGCCATTACGGCTACAATACTTAATAGTCTGTATCATAATATCCAATGAGAACCTACCTACAAAAAAATATTTTGATAACAACATGGCTGTTGTTTGTGTATATTTGCGACTCTCATAAAATGGATGATCAAACGAACTTACCCAAGTGAAGTTCGATCACTATTATGTGAGCAGCTTCATTCTTAGCGATTTAGTTAACGTATTGTAGTAATGCCACCACACACTGGCCTCGCACGGACTTTTCAAAGTTATCTTTGCCAATTTTTTTTTTTTTACGTAGTTGGTACTGCTGTTTTCGTATTGGTTGGCCGCCCTGTATTTCCGGTTCTCCATTTCTTCATGTGGATCCACCATTTTTCTTGTCATTTTGTTTACAGCAAGCTTTCTCCCCAGTTTCACATTGTATCTTCATTATCAACAGTTGTAAGTTATAGGTAGGTATCTGGGTGGGATTCTATCGGTAATTCCTGGGTGGGACCCGTAAATCGCTAAGAATGAAGCTGCTCACATAATAGTGATCGAACTTCACTTGGGTAAGTTCGTTTGATCATCCATTATGTTTCGCAGCTTCATTCTTAGCGATTTAGTTAACGTATTGTAGATGTTCAGAGATGTAAGTAGTTACAATGTGAAACAACCTCATTTACTCCCGTTAACTAGATAACAACATTACTCCCAACCTAATGCTTAGTACATAGACTGAATTTAATGAAACAACGAAAGGTAACTACAAAAATTATTGTTATATTTAATGTTAACACAAATAACGATAATTGATCATTAATTATGCGCTTATTAATTTAAAGGTACATTCTAATTATGATAAGTTGACAATATTGTTCGGCCAAAGATATTAGGGTCGTTAACAATCTCTTTATTATAGAATCTAGCGAAGACAGACGAAGAATCGCTCCAACCAGCGGTTCTTCGTATGACTTCAATGTTTACGCCCAGCTTATTAGCTGTTGAAGTAGCGGAATGTCGAGTGCTATGAGCACTGAATATAGAAGTATTAATTCCGCTCTTACATAGGGTATCTTTGATCAATGAGCCTAATCTTTGTGACGACAATGTAGAGTGAGGTTTTTTATAACTAATGAATAAATTATCTGAATTACGAATACAACTTGTTTTCTTAATATATTCCTCTAAACACCTTGCAGGACATATTTCTGGTTTTTCATTATAGTAAGGCAACTTCAAAATTGGTTGAAAACTACTAGTACTAGAAGTCTTAATAGTATCTGGTATCCTTATAATAATATTATCTGGGCATTGAATTGTTATGTTTGTCAGTTTTATCAGTGAAAAAGTCTGCACTCTATGTGCTGTAACTAAGGCTAGTAAAGTTAGAGTTTTCTTCGTAATTGATTCTAAATTGAGAGTAATATTGGGCCACTCCTTTGCCAGATACGTCAATACAATATTTGGGTCCCAGGTTATGTCATATTTGGGCACTTGTGGTCTCAATTTAGAAACACCTTTCATAAAATTGTCTATCCTGTGGTCCTTCATTACTGGGCCTAAGAAGGTAGATAAAGCAGATTTACAAGAATTTATTGTACCGTATCTAGCCCCATTTTCAAACAACTGTGTGAAAAAATGCAATAATATTGGAACCGACACTCTGGTATAATCATAATTATGCAATTTACAATAATCGAACCATGTTCTAACGTGACAATCGTATTGTCTGTATGTATTATTAGATCTAGAAGATAACATTATGTCTACCGTCTTTGGTGAAAGAAAGCTTCTTAGTAGCGTCTGCCTGATAACCTCGCGGCAACTAGGCGGAGGCTCTTGTGAAGGCTGTGGGTTACCCTGAAAGGAGACATTAACAGGGTTTTACTAGGCTTGAATTGAACCACTTCACTATCTACGAGTTTTTGAAACAAAGGAAACCACGGCTGCGTGGGCCAATAAGGGACTACGACTATTCCTACTGCCTCCTCACTGATAATCTTTTGGATCGTCTTTAAAATCAGACAGAATGGTGGAAAAGCGTAGAAGAAGTGGTTTTTCCAAGGTATGGTAAATGCATCTATACCCCAAGATCCAGGTTCATTCTTCCAGGAAACAAAACGTGAACATTTAGAGTTGCAACGGCTGGCAAAAAGATCAATTTCTGGTTCACCTAATTTATTTCTAATGACCTCAAATGCATGTTCATTCAACTCCCATTCAGAATCTTGAAATTCCTTACGAGATAAACTATCAGCCACTAAGTTATCTTTAGTGTTAATGTACGATGCAAAAACCATTAAATTACGCTCTTCCAACCACCTCCATAATTCTTTTGATATTTTGTCAAGGTGAGAGTACTGAACACTACCCATCCTATTTATAGTAGCGATTGCCGTGGTATTGTCAATCCTTATCAGAATTTCGCAGTCGCTTAGGTTTTTTGCGAATACTTTCAAAGCGAAAAAAGCTGCTTGTAGTTCTAGTTCGTTAATATGCAAAGATCTCTCAGTTTCCGTCCAAAAACCAAACGCCTCGTTTCCATCGCTACAGGCACCCCAACCCGTGAGTGATGCGTCAGAAGAAATCACCATCCTATAATAATTAGTTTTGAACGAATTGAACCCCTGGTCAATGTGACTCAGCCACCAAAGCATATCTTGTTTCAAAAAAGCGGGTAGTTTTATATTCTGGTCATAATTTGGATTGCTTTGCAAACATTTAAACTTAAAACGTTCGAATGATTTAGTGTATAACCAAGAGTATTTAATAGCTGGACAAGCAGATATCAAAAGCCCAATGAATCGTGCAAATTCTCTTAATTTACATTGTTTTAGTCCGAGAAATTTTTGAATTTGATATTTAATCTTCTTTCTTTTATCATCTGGCAAACTCAAAGTCATATTTTTAGAATTAAATATGAAACCCAGAAACTTGCATTCACGGCTAGGAATCAAGCAACTTTTCTCCAAATTGATTAAAAAACCCAAATCTTGCAATATCTGAATAACAAAGTTAATGCTATCTTGACACTCCTCGTAAGATCTACCAATAATCAATCCGTCATCTAAGTACTGTACAGACAATATGTTACGAGCTCGTAAATGTTCAAGCACAGGTTTTAGCAGCTTTGTAAACACGTATGGTGCTGTGCACAGTCCAAACGGTAAACAATTAAATTCGTAAATCATTCCATCACAAGGGGACTTAAAACGGCAATATTTTTTGTGATCCTCAGAAAGAGGACATAAAAGATATGCGTCTTTTATATCTACTGAACCCATGAAACAATCCCTGGTAATTAACTTTGTCGCAGTTCTATAGTCCTCCATCTTGAAATGAGATGTTTTCACGAATTTATTCAAACATTTTAAATTAAGAATGAAACGGTTTTCTCCACTTGGTTTTGGAACCAAGAACACACTTGAGAGAAAATCACCATTTTCACGCTTACACACCCTAATAGCTCCAATGTCAACTAGCTTATCAATAGCCACGGTAAAGTTACAAAGATCCTGCTTAGATTTTACATAACAAATAGGTTCATCACTCCTACTTGGAGGAGATAAAAAAGATATTTTGTAGCCACTTAGCCAAGACAAAATTACTGGATCACTAGTGATTTTTGTCCACGAATCAATAAAAAATCGCAAACGAGCTGCATATTGTACCTCTATTTCCTGGTGGTTCGCTTGACGGGGGACGAGTCCCGGGTGTGGCGTGGAGGGTGGGCTCTGCTGCCGACGGTGCTGAAGTTCTGCCGCGTCGCCGGGCCTGACATCTGACGTGATGCCGACGGCAGCGTCGGCTTGTTCGGAATCTTGCGATGCTGGCCCCTGTAGTTTAAACGGCCCCTGTTAGCAACAAAATCGTTTTTAGGAAATGGTTTTTTAGGTGCAGGCTTTAGAGTTTCGCCCGATTTTTGAATTGTTTGTGCAGCCTTCAATTTTTCCGAAATATTGTCACCGAAGAGTAAAGTGGCCCTTTTGGTCTCATAGAGGGTCTCTTTTAATTTACTATTCAATGATGATAATACAAAGTTCCTTCTTGTTCTCGTGTCTTGATAATGAATATCGCATAAGATACGACAAGAGTCACTAAGCGGTTTTAGTAGTGTTTGCACTGAATTTTCTTTAGCAATGACCAGTTTAATAGCTTTGGCTAAAGCAGCAATACCAATGCCGAGCTGTTTTTGCTTGAACATCATGGAGGCATCCCGCTTTATCAAACCCTCAGATAAAGCTGCTTTTGCCTCTGGATTTAAGCCAGGTGCCAACAAATTGTCACAATTCTTCGGAACTAAGTATTCCCCAAGCAGTTTTTCCTTGGTCTCTTTAGATAAACCCTTGCACAGTATTTCTTGCCAACGGCTTGCTATGTCCTTGTGTATTTCGTCACCGAGAATAGTCTCAGTTTGTGGAGCTTCGCCTAGAATGGCCAAGATGTCCTCCTCGAGCCCAATATCTTCCTTATTTTGATCTTCTGGAATTGGAACAGACTCGATCGTTGAAGGAGGCTCAAGTTCCACTACAGCTTCATTGGGAACAATTATATTGTCCTCATGCTCAGGTGACATTATTTGCAAGATTTCTGCTGTAACGGGCATTGCACCCTCACTGGACCTCGCAGGAGGTACAGGGTCTGCAACAATATTAAGACAATGTTAATTGTGAGACAACCCAAATAAGTAGTTGCTCGCTTTTTATTTTTTGTGGCTTTGAGACAAACCCAGGGTATGGTTGCTCGCATAACCAATTGTGTGACTGAGACAACCCAAGTTATAGTTGCTCGTACACCTTTATAGTCACTGAGGTAATAACACCTTCAAGGTGCGTCACTACAAAAATAACGTAACCAAATAGTAAGTACACTTACATTCTTCATCCGCTGTCGTGTCAGAATCAGAAGATAAACGACGTTTTTTCTTCTGTAGTCGATCCTCCAATTTCCGAATCTTCGCTCTGATCTTCTCTTCTTTATCTCTTGATCTGCGTTTTCCCATGTTCAAAGATAAATAACTTTACACAGCTTTTTATTTTAACGAAAATAAAGTACGTTCCGCTGTCGACGTGCGAAGCCTAGAGCACGGAGACACTGAATGACAAGAAAAATGGTGGATCCACATGAAGAAATGGAGAACCGGAAATACAGGGCGGCCAACCAATACGAAAACAGCAGTACCAACTACGTAAAAAAAAAAAAATTGGCAAAGATAACTTTGAAAAGTCCGTGCGAGGCCAGTGTGTGGTGGCATTACTACAATACGTTAACTAAATCGCTAAGAATGAAGCTGCGAAACATAATGTAAGTATATCTTTTCATTTTTAAATAAAATATACATACACATACACTTCACGCCTGTCTCCTAGAGGGATAGGCAGAGAGTACAGATCACCATTTGTCACGGTCATGTCCCTTTCGTTTCATCTACATTTCGTTTCGAGTACTTTTCACGCCACCTTCCGCCAGGACATCACCAATCTGGTCGATGTATGTACTTCTGGGGCGACCTCTACTCACCCGGCCCATTACATCACCCATATAGTATACATATATTATAAGAATAATAGTATACATATATTCTCTTTTGTCAATCGACTTTAATCCATTCACTCCACATACCCAAATAACATATTATATGGGTAGGTACTTAAGGGCGAAAGAAGATAAAAAGCGAATAAGATTAATATTGTAAAATACCTACAGGAGGGACATGAAAAAACATCAGGATGTTATGCACATATGCCCACTACACAATACTATTATTTGAATGCTAGACTGTAAATAAGCTTTTCAGTGTAAAATATTCCTAATGAACATTTTCATATTTTGTAAACAACCCGATGTTGTTCGTTTTTTTTTCTGAAAGACTGATTGAAATCCTATTGACAGACTTACTGGTCGACGTCAGATATACCTAAGGCAAATAAAAAAAAAACAGCAAGCACCTTTTTTCTGGCTGCAGAATTTTGCGTCTAAGATGCTGTTTGAAATTTTCTCAAAAAATATGTGACGGAAAACCTATCGTACTATAATAAAACTGTTCAGACTCCAAAACTGTGCATTGATTATTTTCACGAGAAAACCAGTTGAGTATTGGCTATGTGCAAAGGGAGTAGTGGCAGACAGTTAACGACCGCAGCACACAACACGGCAGAAATTGGAAACAAGTGCGGAAGATCAGCTGTCAAAAGGTTGATTGCAGTACAAAATCAAAGCAAAGAAATGGGCCATGACTGTTGTTGCGTTGTTAACTTTTTAACGTGTTGCGCTCTTACATGCTCGGCTAGCATGTAGGAACGTAAGGCAATACTAATTGATTGTCTTTTATCTCAGTTTATGGTTGGAAACTAATATTATGTGTAGGAATTTCAAACCCGGTTTTTATTATTATATTAGGTAATTTTACAAACTATTGAATAAATTTCACTTAAATATTGTCAACAACACTATTTTAATATTAGGTTTTATTTATATTTGAAAAGAAAACTAAAAATATTTACATTGCTATTATTTGACAGCTTCCGCAAATGTTGTAAACGCTACGCGTCGCCACCGTCGCGCACATAGCCAATATCAAGTTGCCGTTATAGAAGCCGAATTTCATGTTTTTGCAAAAAATGACTGAGTGTCTGACAGTCGACCAAGAATCCGGGAGCCAAGTCAGGTCTACACTCTCGTCATCGCATGGCACCGCCTCATCAAACCATGTGTGCAGTACACACTCTTTTAGTTACTGTCGTTTGTCGTTGCGATGCAAGAGTCATTCAACTACGATACTACGAATAGACCAGTGGACCAAGTCTGCTACGACAGAGTAATGAATGTAATGAAATCAGCGATGCATGATTTGCCGCTACGATGTCAGAGAGACTAAGGACCCTGGTTAACCACCCTAAGGTTAAGAATCGTATGAATGTCATTAGACATAAAAGTTCTTTTTTTTTACTAAACATACCTACTTAGAATATATAGCCTGGCCTATGAAAGTAGACAAATAACTTATTCACGAACTTTTCATATGTTCTTATAAAATATTCCTTGTTAAGCCATCTTGACGGTCACATATTGGGAACTGTCCAGGTTAGTGCGACTCACCGATTTAATACTTACCTAGAAAGAAATAACATGTAGGTAGGTACAATTTGTCTACAATGGAGTTAGTGAATTATACCTAGTTACTAAATAAACTGTAATCAATGCTGTTATTATTGTTTTATTACACGGTACAAGAAGGAAATAACTTTTCACCTCTCTTTGTTAGATAATAATTTGATTGTTGAGGTAGTATCGGTAGATGGCTATTGAAGATGAACTTAAGACAGAAGAATGACTTGATCCAATGAAAATAGAATAAATATTCAAGGTATGTTTGACACACCGTTCATGGGCATATTACCCGGATTGTGGCGGTAAGTGACTGCGTTACGGCCACTGAAATCCAAAATGTTACAACTGTAGTTGTTCAGTTTATGCTCCTTAGAAATAAAGTCACGCTGTGAAATAAAAATCAAAGTATCAAGTTAGTGTATTCCATAATGAGACTTGTATAGTTTTACTATAGTTTTTACTACAACAACTCTATCTTATTGATGTTTTAGTGACACAGGCCGTATCATCAAAACTGGTATACCAGTTTCTTGGCCGACAGTACACGCTAGGTGCATCTGTGTTAAAGCAAACGCTTATTACGTGATGAATACTCTGCGAGATCACATGCTTAATTAGTTTGCGGTGTCTGACCAACAGCTATGTACTGGTTTTAGTTCTTAACCTCAAACCAACCTGGGACCGAGACGATCCCTGCAGTAGGTCATCAAGAATACAAAGGGTTTGGGTTTACGGTTCCTCGAGGAGCTGGGGTGGTTGGAGTAGCGCCACCCAAAGCACGCACAATGCGGTGAATAAAAAAACAATAAATGCGGCGCATTGGACGTCAAGTTGCGGAAACGCCCCGTATCATCTACATTCACAAACCCCAGATCAAACAAAACTGGACTTGCCGCGTACCGACTTCAGTATCGTTTCTTTTCTGGATCCAGATTGTCACTTTTTTACTAGTGGACTCGACGGACGTTGTCCTGGCTTAACTACATCCAGGGTGGCCTGTGCCCTGCAGTGGATGTCATTAATAAGCACAACAAAGGAAGAATTACCGAAATCGGTCAACCCGTTCCGTAGTTATACCATAACAACAAAAAGTGGCATTGATTTTTATATATAAGATTTAACAGTTTGGTACGCAATAACGGACAGAAAGTACTATCTCTTACTCGTTCACTCCTGCATGTCGTCTATAATGTTGTCTCGTTTTATACTAAATGCCTGCGACTGCAATCTGTGCCGAAATCCCAAACTACACGCTTCTAATTATCCTATAAAGTTAAGTAAATGGAATAAGACTTTGAAAGTTTTTTAAAAACGTCAAAAGCGGTCTACTGTTTACCGTTACTATTGTACTACTAAAGTAAACATAAATAAATACACTTCACGCCTTTTGATCCCAAAGAGGGGTAGGCAGTGGCACTTGCTAAAGCAAGTACCCACGGTTCACCAAGCGTATTTAACCCAACGTGACAGGGAGTGAGCCCATCGCCGTTATAGGGTTCACACACCTTGGGGTGTGCGGGTTTCATCACGATGTTGTCCTTCACCTACGAGCGTTTGCGTTGCGTACATAGGCTCTGAAAAAGAGTCCCATTGGTACACGTCCAGTAGCCGGACTCGAACCCGGGACCTCCCGGTTATAAGTCAAGTATCCGACCAACTGGACCACAGACATTGTTTTAAAAATATCACTACCAATTAATGTTTCACTACTAAAGTTGCTTTGCAGTGCTAATATTAGGTGCATTTGTCACCTTCTGCGGTTTCTTGTCCCCGCCCGTGGCTCTTTCGCTTTCTCGATTAAGATTCGAGTTCCATCCCTCGGCGTATTTGTTCGACCGGTGACGTTCATTGCACGTACACCACTCCTAGATACAATTGAACTGAATTGTTAAATCAAGCATTTGCCATAATATATTCAATGAAAGTATTTAGTTTAGGATCTTCTGATAATGGGGAATTTTCAGGGCTCTTGTTGCAGATGGCACTAGCTGTATTAGGGCGGATAAATGTCAACGAAAACAACATCAAGCCTATTTATTTATTTATATTTCCTATTTTTCGTTCTCTTTTTTATTGTTTGTTTATACATTACAGAAGTGTCTGAAGTGCAACACAAGTGAACAAAAGTGTTGAACGACTTACCCAAATAATAAAAAAACGTTCTGAAATATAACTGACAGAAGTCACCCTCGACGCCTATTAGTGACATCTAGATAAATTTACGTAGTTCTACAAGAAGAAATTTTTGTAGTTTGAAAATTCTCCAAAATTATATCGGGGCGGTGAACACTTTACATATTTTTATTTGATAAGAATGAATAGGTATCATATTATGTTTTACAAAAAAGTATAATTTTTTATGAAAAAAAAAAAATAATCAAATATAAATTACAAACAGTATCCACCACATGTTTCGTCAAAATACTTATGCATCTAAACAGACAAGGCATCCACAGCATGTTTCGTCATTTATAAATTACAACTGACCACTATAGTCTACTACTGGGTTCAAACGCTCCTAATACACTTGCCGCGTTACCCCGTTGGATTGATATCATATTACATATTGGCTATGTGCGCGACGGTGGCGACGCGTAGCGTTTACAACATTTGCGGAAGTTATAACAATGTAAACATTGTTAGTTTTCTTTGCAAATGTAAATAAAACCAAAGATTAAAATAGTATTGTTGACAATATTATATAAGTGAAGTTTATTCAATAGTTTGTAAAATTAATATAATAATAAAAACCTGGTTTGAAACTATTACACATTATATTAGTTTCCAACCTCAAACTGAGATAAAATGCAATAAATTAGTATTAGCCGAGCATGTAAGAACGCAACACGTTAAAGTTTAACAACACAACAACAGTCATGGCTCATTTCTTTGCTTTGATTTTGTACTTCAATCAACACTTGACAGCTGATCATCCGCATTTGTTTCCGATTTATGCCGTGTTGTGCGCTGCGGTCGTTATCTCTCTGTCACTACTCGTTTTGCACATAGCCAATAGGTAAATCAAATGGTGTCTTGTCTCCACCATTTGATTTACCTATTGGCTCCAATGTGTCTTGTATGTATTCACCAAATTTACACAAAATGAATGGCGGGATATAACGCTACCGGACTGTATAATTTGCAACAGACTTTTCACTAGACACGTGACGTCAACGCACACAGACACGGGGTGCCCAGCACTAATCCTCCTTTGATCTGTGCCCACCCCAATGTTTGTTCTTGTTGCGTATATACCAGTTTAATTACAGACTCATTAATTTTGGATTATTTACAGAGACAACGAGACATGGTGCGTGCCCCTCGTTGAGAGCACTCCTCACTGGGGATTACATGTGACTACAGGCCTGTTCTTTTTTTAAACTAAATTAGTGACCCGCCCTAGCTTCGCACGAGTACAATGCTAATACTAAATAAATACTCAACAAGGCTAAAAAATTAAAACAAAATTAGAGATCCCCATACAACATTTTGTCAACCTAGACAAAAAAATATGTTTTTTATATAGATAAAGAACAGTTTTTATTTTTCATTTTCCAGCATTTATTTTTATGGCAACATCGTAAAGTTGTTCATATTGACGAGCCTAACAAAGTTTCTAAGACTATTGATCTCGTTCGAATGATAGAGAACAAAATTAAACGGAGTAAGTTAATTTACCTAGAGTGAGGATGAATTTTTTTCGTGTGCTCCTTATATGTATAAAATGTTATCGTTGGAAAAGTCTTAAAATAACTTGAAAGTTACTAAAATTATTTTTAGATTTAGGATTCTGGTTACAAAATAGCAAATCTTCGCTCGGCACGAAAAACCGCGAATATAGCTTTTATTAAAATTTCCACGAGACACAAAACTCTGAATTACTCGTAAAAGACGCATATTAGCAAAAAAAGTTTGTAAAAAGCCATACCATAATATTGAGTTCTGTATGTCACGAATATAAAATATTTTATTGCTATAATTGGCGAAATTGCTATATTCAATTTTGCCTGCCGAGCGACGAAAGGCAAAAAAATCAAGTGTAGTAAATTAAAACGAGCCCTTCTGTTAAGTTAGTCTGATGTGACCGGACACTGCAAAGTACTTAGTTTCAGAATAAATTGCGTTTAAAGTTAATATTCACAATCAAGGTAAGTAACATTTTGCGATGTTATTATAATATCAGCGAATATGATCATCTGTATTGTTTGATGATTGGCACTACGCCAACTTAATGTCATTGTTGAGATAGTTTCTAAATAAAGTTTAAAAAATTAATTTTGTTCTGAATAGGTAACAGGGATTTTCAGGTAACTGAACACGGATTTTCAGGTAACTCAACACGGATTTTCTGGTAACTGAACAGGGATTTTCAGGTAACTGAACATGGATTTTCAGGTACTGTAACTGTATTCAAAGTTTTTGCTCGTGTTACAGGCTCCAACCTGTATATCGATCTTCCTTGTTTGTAAGCAGGCAAAGGGCAGAAGCGTACGGCAGTCTGTGTACATATTGTTCACTGTATCATTGGTGAATGAGAGGTAAATTTGCATAAATCTGTGCCCACAATGAACTGACTTAATGACGGGAACAAAAGGACTGATTACTGATAAAAACAATTTTTATTTTATTATGTTGTCTTTTATGTGCTTTAGCAAGTGCCTCTGCCTACCCCTCTTTGGGATTAAAGGCGTGAAGTGTATTTTTTTATGTCTCGCGTAGGACCTGGTAGTCCTTATCACAGGTTGCCTTTTAAACTATCTGTCAGGATGTCAAATGTTCAAATACAACATACAATTTTTTAAATTTAACTATGATATCACTGCAATGTTAAGGTACACATTAGTAACCGATCTATAAATGTATATACTTTTGGTGACAATAAAATTATTATTATTACTAACATGTTTATTATTATGTTACATATTCTCTCATTAACAGTTTTTTTTTATACTAGCTTTGTAAGCGTTGTCCTGTGTCAACAATGAATATTTTCTATAATAATATTAACTGCGGGGTAGGCAGAGACACTTGCTAAAGAAAATGCCCACGGTTCACCAAGCGTATTTAACAAGTGTCTCTGCCTACCCCGCTTTGGGATTAAAAGGCGTGAAGTGTATTTATTTATTTTATTTTAATATTAACTGCAATTTTCTTATTTTTTCTTTCATAAGAACCTGCTGACCTTAATAAAGACAACAAAAACAAAAATAGAACGACTGAACCAATTTCTGCCCAGCCAGCGAGTTTTGTCCACATTTCGTTTTTACTTTTAACTTTCGGTAAAGTATTATTATAATATAAAAACTATTATTATATTTAAAAAAAATCTTTTCTACAGAGATTATTACGGCCTCAAAGCCGTGTCTAGGTTGCGATTCCTTTTAAAATTTTAAATTTCATTTTCTATTTCCGATGGAAGTAAATCCAACAATGCTTCCAAGGGAATCAGAAACCGGCAACGGGCTCACCCCACAGAAAGAAATACAGGGACACGGTAATGTCAAACAAATTGCAGTCATTACTTCAAATTTGTGTATTCGAAAACACAATTTTACAGCATTTTCTGCCGTTTTGTATGCGAGAAGCTTCTCTGCAATTACAGGGATTACTGTAAGAGGGCTTCCACACCTCCGCTATCGAAAGATGGGGCATCGCTGGAAGAACATTATACAAATAATATTTTTTACATCGTGATCTTATCATCAATTAAGTTTGTTTTGTACTACATGTAACATACAGATGAAGCAATTGTACTGCGTGTAACGCATGTAAGGATCCCAAGACCATCATGGTATTTGATTAATTTCATCTTGGTTATTCAGACTTCGGAATTATTTTTCGTTCACAACTTTTTCGACATAGTAAATGTTTATTTTTAATAGCCTTACAACTTTTTTAAGACCATTGCTCGGAGAGGACCCTAAGTATTTACACGCAGTACCTATAAAATTGTATAATATAAGCTGGCGTTGAATACCACATTCGCAAGAAAATCAGTCAGAACTGTAACTAACACTAAAAGCTAACCACTTAAACCAAAGATCTAACTTTGTAAATAATGTTCCTCGGACACCCTCTTAGTTAGAAAGCGTTAAAATATACCTACATAATATTGTAAAGCTCTCTCAACCCCCTACTCTAGCGACAGTCGCGTCGGATGGCCATTATGGCGCTATTACGTTCTTTTTTGCCGAAGGGATGAGGTGTGTCGCAAACACTGTCTACACAGGCTCTAAAAACATTTGCATAAGGCATTTAAGGCGTCGCTTTAAAAGATTAAAAGATTTTGTTTGACAATTATGTTCGACTAGACACTGTACGAGGCGCTGTAAGTAATATTTTTTTGTATCTTATTATTATTGACGTAGGCTTTTATTTTCACATTAACTGAATGCCCGTTGTAAGATTATGCAAGCACAGGCATAGGAGTGAAATGATTCTCTGAAATGTAAATAGAAACATTACTAATTATGTTTGTGTTATGATTTGTCACCATTATGTTGATGCACGCTGGACCAACTAGTTCGAGATGCCTCGTGTAGAGGCTAAACGCTCGTTGTTTCTCAGAGTCTATGAGTAAGTTATTGCATTGCATTTTCCGCGTGTGCTTGTATGTAGGCGGCATGGCATGTAATGCACAAAAAGTATTTCTAGGTAATTTGGTGTAGTAAGGTATGACTGACATTACCATTGATCATAAGTGTGGATTTCAATACTCTGATATTATTCAATATTCTGATATTAATGTCCGATTTTAATTAAATAGCTAAAAAAATAAACAAAAAATCATTTTTAAGAAAGCTTTTATTTAAATGCCCTAAAAAGAAGGAAATAAATGTTTACTTACAAATTTTAACTGTCTACTTATAGCCTATATACACAATTCATAAAATCATAAAAGCTTCTTGCGACGTTTGCATAAGTAGGTACTAGATAGGTATCTGTAAGTATTTACCTAAGCTTTTAAAAAATCATAACTGCGAAGTCCACTTGACTTTTAATTAATTAAAATGCCGAGAAGCTTTTCAGGCTAACTATACCTAAAAAGGTTTTTTAGATAACGCTGAAATTGTATTGCACCTAGTACAACCAACTCACGTATTTGCATCGCTAAGATATGTATAGCTGATTTCCTTATTTTACTTTAGTATTTCGTAAAACAGCTATGCACTTGGCCCCCAGAAAGTCAACCAAATCCATTGAATGGCCAACGTGGATTCTGTTAATCTCAATTTACTGAACTGGTATAATGCTTAGGATAGAGGAGGCATACCTTATGAATGAACTTGGGCTTAGAGCGAGAGGGAATAAATTGTATACCTAATGGTCAAACCATTAACGTAGCTATTTCTGAGAAAAATAATATCGTCGGCTGTAAATTGTTTATGTTTGCGAAGATTTGGAGAAACAGGTGTGTCAACATTATGCGAATTATGTTGACACACCTGTTTTTTGTTGTTGTTGTTTGTTATTATTCTCGAAATTTCTGTGTGCTGATTCCGCAAGGATTGAAATGTGGTCATGGCAAAAAAGGACACCATGAACACACCGGAGAAACGAATCTCAGCTGAAATCAAATCAGAACACTCCTTATAGATAGTGGATCTACAAGTAACCTACACAACACGTATTGAATTTGTTACTCACTAGGACGGATTCTTTTGAGCAGATCACCTACATTCCTGTGCTAAAGGCCATGTCCAGATCGCCTGAAACCATCAATACAGTCAACAAAACTACCCTATGGATGATAATAGAACGCTCATACCCACAGAAAAGATACCTCCACTAAAACATTGCGTCGTAAACACTAAAAAAATTGACTAGTACACCAGTGTCATCAGTAATTGAGCTCTTAGTAATTGACCTATACACATGCATGTATGTAGGATACGGGTAAGTACATAGGTTACTCATTAACTATGTGCGATAATATCGTAAAGTTTGTAGTACAAGAAAATACTTAAGCTTATGTTGGTTTAAAACTCTCTTATCTCGCAACAGCCAGTTCTAGCAAAATAAGAAAAAGGAGGGTAGCTCTGACTGGACATTCAGCGACATTACTCAACTTTATCGTACGAGCACACTGACACCGCAATTAGAGGATTTCTCTGCATTCTCTTAAAATTTTACTCTACATAAATGTGCCAGTGCAAAACCGTCTTATTATAATTCAACATAGAACTCATAATCCGTCCGCGAAAATCAAACGGCAGCGTTCTCATTCGGAATGATCTAAAAATTAAAAGTTACAGAGTGCTTTAGTTTTTTTTTTGTTTTGTTCAAAGCAAACTTGCTGGTCAAAAGCTGGTTGTTACTTTTTATTTACTGCTTTCGGTGAGAAGACAAACAGTGTAGGTTTTATTTAAACCAATTATAGCTTTTGTTTTGACTGTTTCTTTTTTCAAAATATTTTGGTGCCGCCGTCATAAAATTGTTTGCCATCGGTTCAGTGAACATTATCATCACAAATCACTATAGTTGCCTGCACCATAAATTGGGAAAACATGTACCACGAGCGGACACCCTTTCCTCGGAAGGCTCAGACATTTTGAACACGTCACTTGTTTTTATAAAAAAAAGTTTTCACAATTTCCTCCTACACGTTCATCATCGTAGTATCGAGCACGGTGGTTCGTAATCACCGAGGATAACAGTACTCACATGTTCGAGCCCAAATAACGTTAGCAGGGTTGTAATAGGATTACGGGTGCATTGTATCTGCCCACCCTTGTTGATACATTATTGATTGCTCCGTCAGTGTAGGTTGTGCTGCGAATTTTGGCTTCAACCGCTTGAACCCGACTGTAGTCGCTACCTAACTAATAGCGGTAAGATAGTAAGAACAAGGAATGCTATATTCATGTTAAAATCTGTCTTTAAAATTATATAACATAGTAATAGGCATTTTAATGCACAAGTGTAAGTTAATGAATAAGTGAGTTGGTTAAAAAAAACGAAGAGTTAAAAAGTAATAGAGTAGAAAGTAAATAAAATCCGCGGCATGATTATACCTTACATTCTGTAGTGTTCAACTGTCTTCTATCGTCGTCGTCGTCCCCCCCCCCCCCCCCCCCCCCAAACAACTATGACCAACCGTAAAGGGAGGCTGTGACTGACTGAAAGGCGGCTTGATGTTTTTCAAACTCCATTCAAAAACAAAAAAGAAATACCTAATCCGATCCACAAAGGAGAAAGTTACCTGTTAACTTCAATAAAAACGTTACCAAGAAACAATTTTCCATGTCGTGCACATCACTAAATGAGCTACCGAAAAAAAATCGTGCGGCGTTGACTATGATGATTCCTCTTAAATCAATTATTCACGTCGCATAATAAGATGTTATAGCTATAAACACTGTCACATATATATTTTCACGTCATTTTCATAACTCCAAAGCCTCTGTAGGCATTATTCAAACTTACCAGAATATACAAGGGTGTCTTTTTGCGAATGGTTACCTATCGCGACCCCGTGGAGTGATGTTGATTACTGAAAATCCTAAAATCATGCTTAGTCGTAATTATCCGAAAAAAAAAAGAATCCCCTCCCCACGGCTATTAGTCGTATTTAAGGCAAATGGCATCAGCATGACAGGGCACTTTCACTTTTGTCAGGTGTAACTTTACTTTTTACTGCAAGGTACATTATGTCGCATTATATAACGCAAAATAGTTAATCATCTGTAGTAAAAAATATAAATTATTTAAAATTAATTCGTTTACTAGGCACGCTAATACGTAACCACCAAAATCAGTTACTTTTTTATTTAAATAACGTCAAGTGTCAACTAAGATAAATTACATTCTTGAAACTTTATTTCTAAAGAACTTTTCGTTTTAAGTATACACTTGCTTAGACCGTAAGTACGGTCGGCCAAGAAAATGGTCTATCAGTTTCGATGAAACTTCCTGTGTCACTAAAACATCAATAAGGTAGAGTTGGTATATTATGACAAGTGAACAATGAACCTTAATGACATTCATATGAGTTTCAACCTTAGGGTGGTAGAGCAGATTCTTGGCCGACTGTACCTACTGTACATTTCGTGAAACTTTTTCACAAAACTCAGGCAAGAAAATGTATGTAATAAAACTCATACAAATTTTACTCTTTACATTTATACAACACCTAACCAACGTCTAATGCGTATATTACTTTAATAACATTTTGCGTGTAACATTTCACGGCGTTCGCACGGCATCGGGAACTGTAAATATACCAACTTTTTTCCCTCCTATCTTTTTATAAGCAGTTTCAAAAGAATGAAGCTATTCATCATGGCGAGAGGCTCAGGGGATTTCAAGACTATCCTTTTCACGACAGATCAAGATCTTTGTGGTGCCTCTCTCGTGTGAAAGTGGTTACACAATGATGTGATGACGAATGGCGTTCGGAAAAATATCTATTTTCAGAACAATCCGACGCGGATTATTTTTTTTTATAAGTAGTTGGCATATACCGGAGAGTAAAAATATGTACGTTTTTACTTTTTACAGTTGGCTTCCTGTGCGTTTTCACTGACGCCACAACACGTTGCAAACATCAGTCGCGCTCAGTCCAGCTCATACAGACTGAAAGAGACGGATAGTTATTTCTTTGCATTTGTTAAATTAGTATTAGTATTTCTGTTAAGTATACTTAACAGTAAGGCTTGGCGATTTGAAAAGATGCCAGTTTCTTCCCGGTTCTTCTGTCCAGTAAAATAAATTAATTTGAATCGGACGATTACTTTTGTTTAAAGACATAAATGACGTTCATCAAGCTTTGTGTTATGCTACTGTATATCTGTATGTTATAGCACTTATAACGATGAAATAAAGAATTTTGAATTTTGCCTTTTTTTTACTTTTGCTTTTTTGGCTACAGTGCCAACGGGGTGCACTGGGCACGGTTACATTCAAATACTATATTAATAGTTTATACTGGGTGTTACGGCGCGCAATTAACCAAAGACAAGCATTCAGCTTACCTTCGTTATTTGCCCGACGTTTCGACACAGTTACATGTGTCATGGTCGCGGGCTGACTAAAGACAACTTCTCTCATCTTTCACGAAATGTTAAGTAATTCTAGATACAGAAAAGGGCTGCTGTGTTAGTGCGTAACTCTTGCGGTATTTTGTCACCATATTTTCGAAGGATTAAAAACGGCCCTTAAAAGGGCACCAAAAAGGCGGAGGACTCTCTTACTCTCCGGCAGTACCTCTCATTAACTGTACCTGTTAAAAGAGACTTTGATTAATGTTATGTTAACGATAATGGGCTCCACCCCCTGTCACTGTTACGCTTGGTGAACCGTGGGCATTTGATTTAGCAAGTGCCTCTGCCTACTCCGCTTGGAAATTAAAAGGCGTAAAGTGTGTATTACAACAAGGAACCCATACGACAACGCACGTTTATAACCACATAAACATTTCCTGTCAGAATATCATTAACATGTAAATGAGCGCAATCGAGCCTGCTAATTATTACGGAGTTTGTTAACACAAATAACGCCGATAAACACTCTAAATAAGGATGGGATGCGTGAAAACGGGAAACGGCCGTATATTTAGGAATTCCGTCCCTATATGGGGGAGGTAAGTCAGATTATTTCTGACGTATCCACGCCGTTTCCAGCCACTCGCTCGTACAGCACCCCTGCTATTTGATCACACCGATTTCTGATTGTTAGGTTTGCTTTCAAAGAGACACTACAATCATTCGTGTTTGTATATATATGACACAAATACATTTGCTAAGTACGAATACAACGAGAATTGTATAATTTGTACATTGCAAATATACTTCTAATGATATGATAATGTTTTGTACCGTCTGAGTGTTCAATTGTTTGAATATCATCTGTTTGGATTTTCATTTGTTAGGAAAACACACCTATGTGACAAGCTACAGGTAGTCGTACGTTGCAAAGAGGGAAAATACACGTGTAGGGTATGGTAGTGATGTATCGCCATTTCATACGTCTCGGCTGATTATAGCATCCCTAAGGTGTGTGGCGGTTCTAGGTGACCGTCAGAATGATAAGTCACCCCATTTTTTTAAGGTTTAAAAAGAATTCTGCACGTCTAGTCTATTGACTTGAATGACATCAGAATCCCCGGGTAAACTCGTTACCCGGGGAAGCGAAGGGAAACCCACTGGGCCGGCCAGTGAGTTAGGAACTGGACCGCTGTCTCGGGCTCGACGTACGGAGCCCGCAGACAAGCGGTCGCGCTGCGTCACGGCGCGGGCGCGGCCGCAGTGAAAGCCGCGGAGGGAGAAGACAGTCGGTATGTCAACCGCCGTTGTTCCTATCCTCCGCCGCCTTGCGTAGCCGCCACCGCTAGATGGCGGCGTGGAGGGGCCGCAGGGGAAGAGGAGTGTCAGTATCGCGATGCGCTGCGCTCCCTATCCTCAGCGTCCCGTCGATGTAGGGGAGTTGTCGGGCCCCAGAAGACCGCGGTCCGAATACGGCGGGGCGATCGGGTTGCGACCGTCCCACCGTGAGCCTTGCAATTCCGGGCATTAGAATAGGACTGAGGTTCTCCCTTGCCTGTCGTAAGAGGCGACTGAAAGGGCGTAGGGGCTGTGGCTGATCGGATGTGGCACAACCAAAAGGCATGCATTGCATGGACTCTGAAATAATATTTCAGTTGAATGTGTACTCATTCAACTTTATTTTCAGGAGAAATTCAATGGGTTTCGTTTACGACATCAATAGTAATTTTGTAAATACTGCGTAAAATTAAACCATTTCAAACATGCGTAGATCTGAAGTACGGGCGCCATAGAAGTTTAGTTTAGTTTAGAAAACGGGTATTACTTATTTTTGGTTAATTTTCGCGCTATTATACTCCTATCAAACTTTAATACCATAGATGTGTTTCAAACGTTTCTTAGAGAAAGAAAAAGGACGTGATGCGATTCAGTTTAGGAACCTATACTGAACTGACTAGAATTTGGATAGTTTTGTAATCGGTTGTGGTGGGCGTTCAGAGATGTTTTGTATTCAAACAACAAAACGATACGCAGTTGAAGAAAGGCCGTCCTTCTGGGAAAATAGTTCCATACAAGCTCTTCCCGAATACTACTTAATAGAAAGGTTGAGCGTGAGATGGATCAAACCAGACTATATTGTCTTGCAGATCTTGATAAAAAATAAAAATAAATAATTTATTTTAGAAAACAAGACTAATTTGCACTTTATGGGCCTACCCATAGAGTGCAAATTAGTCTTTACTTAATTCTTATTAGAATCTTATAAAATAGTACATTATAAGATTCTTATTAAACAATGTATCTGTATATTAAATATTTATTAATAAATTACATTGCATATATATTTAATATGTCAGCGCCATGTATTGGACATATAGCGCCATCTATTGGCCATCTATTATTATTATTATGGTGTTTCAAATTAATTTTCTCTCCATTAGGGAGGTAAATAATTATCACTACTGCGGGCTTGTGGCCAAACAATAGTGACGTTTGCTAGGAATTAAGAGGAATTTGAGGATGATAAAAATTTGCGAACAATCCGGCACGTATTGAGGATGACTGCTTTTTGTAAGAGTATGTATGTGAGTGGATGAATGCCTAGTGTAGTGAGACTGCTGCGGAGTGTGGTGGGGATGACGCCCGTTGAAGATAACACTATGGGAACAGTTTTCACTGTGTCCACCTGCCACTGTGTTTTAATTTCAATAGATAGGTCTACATATTTTGTGATTTTTTGTGAGTGTGTTGATGTAAGGTTGTGTGTATTAGGCACTGCAATATCTATTAGGTATACTGTTTTGTTTAGTTTATCTAGGAGTGTAATGTCAGGTCTATTATAGTGTATTGTACGGTCTGTGATTATTGTACGATCCCAGTACAGTTTGTGTGTGGTTGAATCAAGTACGGTATGGGGTGTGTATTTATAATAGGCAGATTTTTCTTGTATGAGTTTATGTTTGAATGCAAGGTATTGATGTATAATGGCTGCGACTTGGTCGTGGCGGTGCTTGTAGTCTGTTTGTGTGATGGATGAACATGCACCAGTAATGTGTTGTATCGTTTCTGAGTTACGATGACAGTGTCGGCATAAGTCTGATGACATGGATGAATCTTTAATTATATGCTTTCTGTAATTTTTGGTATCTATCACCTGGTCTTGAATGGAAACCATGAAGCCTTCTGTTTCCGGAAATAGATCCCCTATTTTGAGCCACATGTTGGATGCCACTTTATCGACGTGTGGGTTAACGAGATCAAGGCGATGCCTGCCGTGTAAGGATTTTTGTGCCCATGTATCTATTTTTTGTTCTGCCGTAGTAATAGTTTCAGCTTTTAGTGTATTAGGATCAGCCAGATTAAGAGGTGTGAGTTTAATATCCGCTTTGACAACAGCACTATGAAGAGGGGATCTTGGTGTTTGTGTATGAAAGAATGAACGTAATGTAGAGATAAGTTTATTGTGTAGGTTTTTGATGTCTATGATACCTCTACCACCTTCGTGTTTCGGGAGTGTAAGCCGTTGGAAACAGGATCTTGGGTGATGTTTCCGATATTTAGTCAAATGTGTATTGATAATGCGTTGCAGCTTTACAAGATCAGACTGTGACCAAAAGATGACACCGAACGAATAAGTCAGAATTGGTATTGCAAACGAGTTAATGGCTTTTACAGTATTACGAGAGTTAAGTTGCGTATTGAGTATGCTGTGAAGTCGTTGTTTAAATTTTTGAGTGAGTATTGTCTTCGTTTCTGTTTATATTATATTTATTATATGTCCTTCTGGGGCGACCTCTACTCACCCGGTCCATTACATCACCCATATAAATCTCTTTCGTCAATCGACTTTCATCCATTCTCTCCATATGCCCAAACCACCGAAGCATGCCCTTTTCAATCTTGGTCACTACGTCTTCCTTCAAACCGCAACTTTCCCTTATCACACTATTCCTTATCCTGTCATTCAATGTCACACCTTTCATGCTCCGCAATGACCGCATTTCTACGGCATTGACTTTACTTTTATGCTTCTTCTGCCATACCCAACTTTCACTCCCGTACATTAAGGTAGGTGCCAGTACAGCGTCATGGACAGCCAATCTTGCCTTTTTCGACATGAATTGGCTCTCCATAACACTGCGAAGGGCACCGTTAACCTTATTACCCGCACTCACTCTTCTTTCAATATCTTTGTCAAACTTTCCATCACTTGTAAATAGAGATCCCAAATATACAAACTCATCCACTTGTTCAACTTTCTCACCGTCAATCATGCACTCACAAACTGTCCTTTCATTATTTTCGACTACCATTACTTTGGTCTTACTAACATTCACTTTCATTCCTTTCCTTTTCAATGACTCATTCATACAATTAATCATCTGCTGCAATTCATACGCTGACGGTGCAAGAAGAACTTGATCGTCAGCATATAAGACATTTGATGATTAAACCACCCATATCTAGACCCCAATCACCACCTTTCAGATCTTCCAAACAACTGTCCATGAACAGATTGAACAGCCACGGAGACGCTACGCATCCCTGTCTGACACCTCTATGGATGCCAAACCAGTCTGAGTAGGTCCCGTTTACCCTGACACAGGCACTGGAATCATCATAAAGTGATTTCAAAGCCCGTACCAAGGTCCTGTCCAACTTGAACCGGGACAGCAGCAAGGTCCACAACTCATTCCTGGGTACCCGATCATAAGCCTTCTCTAAGTCCATGAAAGCGCAGAAAACCTTTTGGTTTTTAGCCAAAAACTTCTCCGTCACCTGGCGCAAAGAGAAGACTTGGTCGGTGCATCCCATTCCCTTCCTAAAACCAGCTTGTACATCCCAGATTTTTTCATCAGTCTCACGTATTACCCTTTCGATCAACACTTTTGCATACATTTTGCCGACGATACTAAGAAGGCTGATTCCTCGGTAATGTTTGCAATCCTGCTGTGAGCCCTTACCCTTATACAGTGGAACGATTACGGCTTTGCACCAATCACTTGGTACTCGGCCGTATCGCCAACATGCATTAAAAATAAGGTACAGCAGGTTCGCCACCACCGCACCACCAGCCCTCAGCATCTCCAGCGAAATCCTATCATACCCAGCCGCTTTTCCATTTTTCATTCCTTTCATAGCCTTGAAAATTTCATTCATAAGTATCTCACTTTTATTCTCTTCGCCATCCATATTACCCGCATCAACCAAAGTCGACGCGGTGCTACATTCAAACAAATTTTCAAAGTATTCCTTCCATCTTCTTACAACCATACTTTCTTCATTCAAAATTTTTCCATCCTTATCTCTAATTGCTTTCATGCTATGATTCTCTGACTTACTTCTGGCTGACCGGACTAGTTTCCAAAATAGCCGAATATTATTTTGGAAGTTGTCAGAGAACCTCTTTTCATTCCGCTCTTTTAACTCAATCTTCTTACGTACTATCAGTTCTTTCACTCTCTTCTTTAAGCACTTGTATTGAGACATTTTCCTTTCACTTTCATATACATTAGTTGCTTGGGTGTTGGCTCTCATGGCCAACACATCCATCCTTGCCTTTTTCTTTTCATTCACACCCTTGCTTGCTTACTTCCTCATCCCACCAGAGCTCATTAAAGGAGTTCATTAAATACTTCAAATTCGTTTCGAACTGGACTTTAGCAGATAACCTCCCCCATTCCTTATTTTTAGTATTTATTATTTTTGATGTCATCATGTAAGGAACAATGAAGATATCTAGAACCATTGCCATGGAGTCATCCTTAGGTCCTCCCTTATGAGGCATGCGACGGTTTGATGCCTGACAATTTTGGGAACTGCTTACTCACGTCCTGCAAAGTTGTATACGGGACCACCATTGGAATATCAACATGCTGTAGAAGCCCGGCAACTGTTTCAGGGAAACAAGCAAGAATTCGCGACAGAGTTATTGCCTCAGGGTTACCCATAACCGCGTCAACTATGCCTAAAGAAGACTTTACAACGGTCAAGGTCTTCTTGGCTTCTGATCCTTTAATGGCCTTATTGATGTTAGTAAGGTTGTTACCCGTTGCCAAATCAACAGCCACTAGCAAGAACAACTGCTGACCAGATCTGATTTTGGTAAAGATCTTGGTCCTCATAGCCACTGCGTCCAGTTTATTAGATATTAAGACAAACTTACCTTTTGCTTTTAAAATTCGGTATTCAAATGTTCAAATGATTACCCTGGTCAACAATGATTTTTTTGCCCTTGATGTGAAAGTGTTGTCGAATAATTTTAAGCCCACATATCGACGGCCGCTAACTATACTATCGAAACTGCAAAATCGTTATTTTACAGGAGGCCACTTTAAAGTGTAATTACGGATTTTATTAAACCCGTTAATTGATACGAACTCTGTGAAAGTTTTATAAATATGCCTAAATATACTGTTTTACATATGTTTAGGAGATTTGCTGTAATTATTGCTACTTTTCCAGGAAATTCACTTTCGATAATGTTAGTCGCGAAAAGGATATAGAGATATGTCGAATCTACCAGATTCGATACTATTGCCCTTTTATTAAAAGGAACTTAATATCGAATGTGGTACTTTCGATGTTATTCATCGTTTGTTGCGTGGCGTATCATTATTGAAAGTGGTAGATTCCATAGTTTTCAAAGCAAATTAAGAGGACTTTGAACAGATTCGATAATTTCACTGATAATGTTAATGGCTTTATGCTTGGTCTTCTCATGATATAGGTACTAGGTATTAACTGTGTATAAGCCTTATGCCTTACCAACATAGGAGGGATGTTTAATTTGTTAAAAATACTCATTAAATCTGACAGAACAACAAAACAGATACATGTCTGAAATAAACAGTATTTATTATGAGTTTACATCTTCGTTAATTAAAATGAAATAGAATATTATAAATTAATGTCTTGAACAAAATAATATTCTCCATAAAGATAAAAAACAGCAACATAAAATAGCTTTCTAGATAAAAAAAAAAACATTTTGAAAGTTTTCGAATAGAATAATTGTACAAACTCAAGAATTAGAAGATTAATGTCTACTAAACTTTTTTTGTGTCAACAACTCAGTTAAATTTAAGATAAAACTGTATTGAAAATTAATGCCTCTCAACCAACAACAACTTACCATTTTTGAACTAAACTATGTAAATGACAAAATAGCTAGCTCAAAAAATAACCTTTCGAATTTTTTGTTATAAAATACTTGTACAATCTTAAGAAGCGTTTACATACTTTTTAATAATCAACTTTAAATAAAAAAATCTTAAGTCTAATATAAATCACACGTAATAGTCAGTCTCACAGTCATATAATTTAGGAACGCACAGAAAATGTAGTACTTTTAGCATAGTATTTGACTCCCTAGTTACAAACTAGTAACTTAATAACTGACAGGATCGGCAGTTAAATAAAACCTACCTAAAATACCTACGTATCATGAAATGGACACAACTTTAACTTAATTTTAAAATTAGATACTTGGTAACAAAACAAGTATCACAACATAGAGATCAAACTAAAGATGTTGCTACTCATCACCATCGCTATTGGAATCCACACAATCAATATATTTGAGGTTTTTGTATAGAGCATGGTATTGTTTCGGGATTTGATTCGCGTCACATAAGAAAACCAAATCTTTATATTTTGCTTCCGATATTGCAAGAAGACTTGAATACAACGGCTTCAAGTTATTATTTGAAGATCCAGTCGACACACATGCCTTTTTTGTGCGCCGTGTCTGAACCAGAGTATTTAATGCCATGTACTCCTCGTCCATATCGTATTTATAATAGATCACATTCGGCTCAGTCTTTTTGATGTAGATTTCTTTAATGTTATTCCATTTTACGTGTCCATTAGATGTATTTTTTTTCCAGTTCCTACCAAGTAGAAGCTCCTTTAGATCATACAGCATGTCTTGGGTGATTTCATTCACTCGATACGGAGTCCCATTTGTTTTGGCCCAACGAATGAGCGCATACCATTGTTCGGGAGTGTAAATAGTTTTTCCCTTTGCAGATCTCTCAATAAGGGCATGAACACTGTCAGCTTCTTGCTGCGTATGGCCAGATTCAAGAAACCGATGAGTGATGTCTATCTTGAGGGTACTGCAAGCATACATATATAAACTGTAAATCACCCTGTTTCGATTCTGGCCCGTGCAGTTGTCTGACCAGAAGCGAAAATCATTTGCACCTTGTAAAACTTTATATTGTATAAATTCAAGTAAGCAACTTCCAACTTCACTTGCACCCCGCCTTGCAATATTTTCTGTCCACACGTAACAAGAAGCTTCCTTGATCCCTGCATCAAATACTGTCAAATGCATAACGGAAAGTTTTCTTTTATAGTAATACAAAGACACGTCGCCATGAGGACTATTCAGTATTTTCTGGAAATCAAAAGTGGCACATACTATTTTCGATGAACTATCAATAGCCTCTTGTTTGTCCAAAGATTTGAATTTACGTGCTTTTTCTTTATTTTTGATGTGAATCTCATGAGCAGCTACTTCAGATTCACATGGAGATTCATTGTTTGCAAAGGCATTACATTTATCACATTGATCCTTTTTTGGGATAAAAAAGGCAATATTCATGTGTTCATTAATAATATTTCGATAATGCCGTTCAGTTTCAGCTGCATTGTTATACTTGTATAAGTCCGGCCAGTCTTTGTATAGGGAGAACATTTTCGTAAAACTTAGAGAGTTATCTAAGTACAGCTTTGTGCTGTCTTTTCTCGTGTAGTGGGATTCTACCGGTTGAAAGGATTTTACGTGGTTGCAAACACTCTCGATCATATCTGCGTCAATTTTTTTTGGATGGTTGGAATGCCTTCCCCGCTTGTCAGGTGCAGTTATACCTTCAGCATCTAGTTTTTCGTGAGCTGTTCGAATTTGCTGATCGGTTACACAAAGAGTGGAGCAAAACATTTTTAGGCATACTTGCGTTGGTTCAAAGATACAGTTATCTGTTGTAGGCAAAGGTAAATAATACTTCGTTGTATACTTTCTCCTCGATTCCCCTTCAGTAGTTTTTCTATTCTTCTTTTTCTTAAATGTAAATTTGTTAATATATTCCCACTTTTGTGTTGAATCTTTGAGTCCCCAATATTGATTAAAAATATTGTTCCGCACATCGTTACTAAATTTTATAGAGCATTTAAGTTTACAGGTCACTGGACAAGCAGATTTAAGTTTTTTTGGTCCAACTGGCTTTCCTTTTGATGAAGTATACTGTTTGCCCGAATTTTTCAGAACTTTTCTTTGAGTAACTGCCCAGCGTTCAACATGTTTTTTCCTTTTTCTACCAGGATCTGTCTTGAACGTTTTCTTACGACTCTTGGGTATAGCGGGACTGGAAGGGTCGGCTTCAGAAACGGTACACAAGGAACTGATACTGGGAATGTTCAGAGGAGTTTCCAAATTATTAAAAGCTTCATCAAAGTCCTGCTCGGTAGCTGGGGATGGCATAGGAGTAACCTCTTCACTACCTAATATTACTTCATCATCAATAAGAGAAAAAAAGTCACTAGTCTCAATTGTTTTATTCACGTGTGAGTCGATATTATTGGGTAATACTTGAATTTTCTTGTAAATCTACACATTGCATGTCTCCGCCAAAAATTTCCTCGTTTAGTAATAATATTTCTTCCTCTTCTACGAGTTCACGTCGCAATGGGGAATCTGAAATGAAGAAGTAGATATAGAACATGCGATATAGATATAGATTATAAAGCAGTGCCAAAGCCTATGATGAGTGAGAAGCATAAAGAGTATCTAGCCATTAGTCAAACGCCAGCAATCAATATGTTCGCGACGCTCATCATTAAACGCTTTTTTTATCGAGAGCTAAGTACTCCTAGAGAGTTTCACACAAGAGTAGTACCTACATAAATCGTGTAATATTAGCGTACCTACCTACTAAAAGCTGTAAAACATTCTGAAAATAGTGAAACTTGAGGGTAGATAGTCTATTTTGTTACGTTCGGAAACGAAAACGGAAATCTAGCAATGCCGGTAATAATTATATTCATACGGTAGTAAGTACAATATAATAATATAGTACGTACTAGTTATTATATTCGATAGTATTACTACAATATGTACCATATTTCTAGTATTATACACAGTATACTACAGCAATAGTACTGGCTGTGTGCTATTGTATTGTATACTAGTACTACTTTATTGCCAGGTTTCTGTTACACGACAAAATGGACTGTCCATCCTCTCGTTTCACTAATGTCAACATATTACACATTTATATATCAATGTCAGCGAATTTTATAAAGTGAAGAACGATTTATGACATAATTGTCTATCGAAACGGAGGACCAGGAAGTTGAAACAGCAGTCTAAAACGTCGAATGTGGTAGATTCGATTGACTGAAAGCCAAGTAAAACATCGAAACTGGCACATTCAATAAGAAAAACCTAACGCTCAGCGTTTAAGAACATCGAATCTGGTAGATTCGATATTTCATATGGAATAAAGTACGGTATAAAATATCGAAACTACCACTTTCGATAGTTTTGAATGTTAACCTTAAAAAGCATCCACGTTTTTATTGAATATTGAGTTTTGACTATAAAAACAGCTATGAAATGTAAAAAAAATGTTCATGCGTTTCAATATTCATGTATAATTTTGCTTACAGCAATGAGTTTTAGCCTTGTTTTAACAGACAAACTTGAATAAATTACGAAACAAATGAATTGCACTTACCTTCACGATACTCATTTCTTTTCTTTTTTGTTACAATTTCGCTGATTTCGGAATTGATTACCATGTTTACTATACGTTTCCCTCTTCTATTCACAGCGCTCATCATGAATATTATGTCTAAATAACTACAAAATTGAATTTACCGCACAAAACCAGCAACACACCCTTCACGCTCCGCGCCGCAGCGAACACTGACGATACTGGTACTTTCGATAGTCGCTCGCGCTGCTCTGCCGCCATCGCAGCGGATTAAATTATACTAAGTACCAGTTCCGACAGTGTTAAATGCCTAGCGTATGTATATTCGATAGTATTATATAGTAAAAACAAAATCTATAAGGTTTTTCTAAAAAAAAATGCCGAACATAAAACATAATAGCTTTTCACTGTACTTATATGTATTAAAAAAAAATTGGATTTTTGCAGTTTCGATAGTATAGTTAGCGGCCATCGATATATGTATATTATGTATGTATGTATAAAGTCGACTTTCTTTCCCCACTTTCAACCATTATAACTTTTGAACAAATTATCCAATTTTCATTTGATAAACAGATTCTAAATATACGCAAACGTTGTTTTACCAATATAATTTGTAGCCTATATGTTATTCTGCCAACCCCGCTTTGGAATTAAAAGGCGTGAAGAGTATTTATTTTTTATTTATTTATGTTATTCTAGTTTATAAGCTACAATGTTGCCAAGTTTCATCAAAATCAGTCTTTCGTCAGTACTTTTTGCGTAACTTTCGCATTTATAGTATTAGTAGGATAGGATAGAACGAGAACAATATAGTTGTCATTCAAAATCAGCTAACCAGTAAACTTATCCTTCACAATCTGACCCTGGGCGATCAATAAAAGTTACGTACATAGTTACAGGTAAAATTATTTTCATCGTTCAACAATAAATCGCCAAACCGTTTTCGATATAAATCGTCCAAAGACAGTATAAAGACTACCTAATACTTTCTTGACATCATTTATTTATCGGGCAATATAACCTCAGTGCGGAGGCCAAGCGAACTGCGGAGCGCTTTTATTTTCATTCTTCTTTTTTTTTTCTCGTGCGTAAAACAACAAAACAGCGTAAAAATAACCAATGTCGAAATGTCAATTTTTACTATTGAATTATTCACTCAATGTCTGAACAAAATGGATACATATCTGAAAATGATTTCGATTACACCGGCAGGTATTTTAAAACGGTTTTATTTAAACAAACACGATTACAGCGAGATAAAAGATTTTCAACGCGATGTCAGACTCTTGCGTGATATTGAAAAATACATATAAACGCATTGTAGTAAATTTGAGTCTGTTCTGATCACATCTGAACACTTGATTAACTAATACTTGTAGTTACGGTTCGTCAAGAAAATGGTATATTCCAACCTTAGGGTGGCACTAAAGTTTAAATAGTAATTAATGACATTAGACAAGAAGTCAGGCCTCGACTGTACTCTGACTAATTCAATGGTAAATTTTAACGACCCATACCCCTCTTTTTTTAAATCTTTTGCTGTATCAACAATTATTCAACATTTTGTTAGAACGAAAGACTTTTCAAGACCACTACTACTGAAACGACGCGATTGAAAATCAACTTCTTCTTTTGTAATTGCTCTCAGTGTCGAGTACGAAATGAAAACTTACTATATTTATAATTAAAAGTTGCGCTACTAACGATGTAATTGTCAATAATAAAAATGGCGGATAGAACAAAGGAAACAAACTTGCGTAAGCTCATTACTATCTCAACAGTTACTCCATCAGCAGAAACCCAATAAGCACCTGTACATATGTAAGTATTCGTGCTAAACCTGTGACACTGGCACCTACCTGCAACAAAGCCAGGACTTCAGCTTTCTCGTAAACAACTAAAGAATGCCATTCGACGCGGAAACCTAACGACTGTCAATCATGTAGTAGAAATTTCGCTCTTACTGTCACAAAGTAAACGTAACTTTACTGCCTCGATAATTATCACGCTTACAATGCTCATTTTCCAATAAACGCCGCTGGAAAGGTAGAAATGCAGCTCATCTTTGACTGCACAAATGGAATTCAATATGACCACCATACATATGGCGAAGTTGTATAAATGCACCGAACATTTCGGCCGTGAGATACGAACTCTGTTGACTGATAACAATAAATAGACGCATTTGTGAGACTTGCTGGACCGAACGAGACGGTGGTCGCAGAAATTTCACTGCAAACCAACACCAATTGAAATAACAATGGAAAATGGCAACACAGTGGAAAAGATACATTTATAAATGGTGCCGCGCGCCATCATCCGATACTTGCCGAAGTAGAAAAGTTTAAAACTAAAAAAAAAAAACAAATACGTACAGAATTTAATCTGTGGAGTGGAACCGAGCGAGATTAATTGCCTCAGATATTCAGTGTAAAGCGTATTGCACCGCCGCTGTAGCTATGATGTTGAGCTTTATCACCAGCCAATATCCTGTTTCAGTGAAAAATTTAAATTTCACTCGACAACAAGAAGACACCAACCAATTTGAAAACGACGGCAAAAAATTTAATGCAATATTAGAATAACTGTAATCGACCTACTAATAATAGGGTGACCGCGAATCATACACGTAACGAGATCCTTTATAATCTAACCGGGTTATAATTCCGCAGACATATAAATCAGCGGCAATTTTCGGAGATGCCAACACTGATTGGGTAACTAGTTAGCCGAAGTTTGTACTTTGTAGGGTGACCATAATTTAGTGCCGTTGGGGCAAAGTAATGGAATTCAATTTGGATTTGCAAATTGGAAATTTGTTGTGTTGTGATCGAGTGAATGCTACACGGTTGTGATGGCTCGTTTTGTCTGCGGTCTCGGTTTTGTTTTCAATAAATAACAGTGGTGTGTCGTTGCATTCATACTTTTGTGGTTTAGGTGTCATCTGAACACATACCCAGCAATTTCAGTGTGTGATGCCTACTCCGCCAATTTGCCCTGTTAGGTAGGTAGGTACATACATTTTACGCTTGGCAATCACCGAGCCTGAGGCATACTTCCGTGTGTTTGGCTGTAAAGTTACGGGCGGCGCCCTTCCTACGAGTTGTCATTATTTCAGCGTTAAAGGGTCCATTCCGTTTCCGCGCCATGAATTTCTCTAATCATCACACGAGGCTGGGGGAAGCCCCGAACTAACAAATGTGCACCCCCGCAACTAAAGCGCCTCGAACGCGACGATTCCGATCTGTAATCAAGGGAACTTTCGCTTTAAATCACGATTAATAGTATAAAATTTGAACTTCCATAACAAACTAATAATACTAGATTAAGCTGTGATTCTGTTACGCCGGAACGTAGAGCTAGCTTTAAGGGTTCAGACCTTTTTTTTTAGAGTTTTAATTAAAAGTTTTTATTTTAACTTTCGAAAATTTTTAGTTATCATTAACGCGGCGCTTTCAGGCTTTCTCGTCGTCGAGGATACAAGTTCTGTCAGCGACACTGTTACGCTACCTTTCGTTGGAAAACTTCTGCAGTTGGCCGTTTCAAAAAGAATATTATCCTGTTCTTTGCGAATCGCTCCTACTATTACTGTCATAATCAACTTAAACAGAAAATATTATTTATACTCTTTGCTCAGAAAAAGTATACCCTACTCCTGTTATTAATACAGATTAATGTTCAGCGCAGGAAAAAAAAAACGGCAGTGGCGGACTATAGAAATGAAAAAGACACTTGAATAGACTCGAGAATGTCACGTGAAGTAAGCCAGTGACTGAATGCTGGATTTTAGAGCAAAAAAAGACTGTCTAAGAAATAAGCGCTAGAAATAACAAATGTACAATTCTTTTTTGCTAAAGTAATAGCATAGCTTCATTCATGAATTGTTTATGTTTCAACTCAATTTACCGCAACGGCCACTGCAATTTGGTTAAACAATACACAATTTAACACCAAAAGACCGTCGTGCCATAGGTGTTAAATATTACGCAGCTCGTTCGCAGAAAACGCCGAATATCATACAGGCGAACTCTGTCAAAATTTGTAAAGCGTATTCTGCTTCATTTATGAAATTTCACGAAATCATTTCCGAATATCGTAACGAAAAGCGTGTTGCATTGTTTCTGTCGTGTTATTAATTTTCATACTAGGCGAAAGGGCGAGTGATCAACAGAGTGTCTGGGCACACGCCACAATGGCGGCCGCGATTGTGTGCCCACGTATTGTGCACGAGCCTTTATTTCGTCGATCTGATATGAATTTGTTAGGGTGTGTGCAGATGTAGTAATTTGTTGCTAACGAGTGTTTCTGCGACAGCGATAAAAATCGCAATTTTAACATCTGTACGTGATTATGTGCAAGTAATCCTTTCCTTTGTGTTTATAGGAAAGCAACTACATACTTTCCCGTACCGAACGTGGCGGAAGCGAGGAAAGCTAATGTGTAAATGTAGATTAAGCATACACACAGTGGGTACGTTAATAAAGCCTCAGAGGCTTACAATTCCTTAATGACCACATAAAATAAATACGCTTGATAGCGTGTGCATGTTCGTATCGTAATAGAGCCCACTTTAACTCCTCATCATGATCCAACTAAGTGCATAGATCAAAATGGTCATAATTACGGCTGCTACAATTCATTCGTCATGCACGCATGCCCTTACGGCGGGCGAGGGGCGCGGGGCGGGTGAGGGCAGCGGGGCGGCGGCGGGCAGGGGGAACCGAGTACATTAATCAAAAGGCGTGACAGATCGCGCAAGCCACATGCTCGTCCCAGGATGGTTGGAAGCTTGGTCACTCTACGTCTACACTATATACTCTATTTTTTTAAAGTTACACTAACATATTTTTTCTCACAATGTTATCCTGTTTCAAGCAACTAATAAGTTACTACGCGGTTGTAACCCGTAAACATTTTATTACCACCAAAATGGGCGTCCAAGGCGGTTTTGATGATAAAGTTACTACACACCAACCTATTTAATAAACTGTGTAGAAATAAATTAGACCTTAGATTCACACTCGGACACCTCAGTCGTTAACAAGTGTACCCACCTACTTGTATTTAATTAGCCGAATGTTCCTGCCCGCAAATCTTTTCCCCTTGTCTACACAGTCCTTCGGCTCTAATGAAAGTCGGACTCTATCAAGCTGAACCTACGTCGATCGGTTGTAGAAAATGCATTTATGCCCTCCTACCGCCACATTGTAGGGTGTTCATAATTCCGGTGCACGGAATTAGACTTTCTTATTACGGTGATAAAGGTGCGAATTCGTGGGGTAGAACGGGTTCTCCGGACGAGGGCGTGATTGCCAAATGTGTTTTTGGTGTTTTCCGTCCCATGATTGACTGGCAGAGATTACTTCTGATGCTGGAGTGGCGAATTGTCAACTGGCTGCGCCACGATTGACATGTCATTAAGAAAACTAGGGGTCCCGGTAATTTAGTCCGGCCAGAGTGGGGTTTAAGCGTATACCTGATTGTACGGACGAAGTGAAGTTTAATGAGTTCACGCGAATGATAAGTAATGATTTTATTTTTTTAAGAAAATAAGAATCCTTGGCACGTTATTTGCGGCAACAAGTTCAAGAAAAAAACTTTTGTTTTTCGTTATTGTTCTCAAAGTACAACGTATCAGCAAAATTTGGGGCTGAGAAACGAAATATGCGCCCATAAAAAAACTTACTGAGACAAAACGTAGCAACAAAGATGCCACATCGCATTTTGTTTTCCTCAATTCTTTCAAATGGCTGAAACAATTGTATCGAGATATAAAAGGGGGCAGAAACGGCGCATTAGGGGTACGCATTTGTGTAAAGTGCTAATTATTGAGGGATCGAATGGGGGCCCTCGCTGTCGGCTCACCTTTTGTGTCTTTGTGATCGAGTTTTATTTGAAAGTGCTGCTTTTCGGCGTTATTTTTTTAATCGTTTCATTTTATATCGAGACTGCGTAAAAATAAAGGCAGTATAGGTGAGTGAAGCACAATGCTTGAATGTCGTTTTCTCTTCAGTGAAATACTTTTTTCGTAAATGGAACGCAATATTTTCTAAACACCTAAAACGCTATTCAGTCGCGGCCCTGTATTAAAACATAATACGCGCTATGTATCAGGCAGCTTATACAGGGTGGTTGGAAGCTCATACATATTAATACGGGGCGGTTGACGCATTCAATGACTTCGTCGGGTTTGGAGCATCCTGTGTTTATTTACTAAGCTGCGTGCGACGCCGCTGACACTGTCGCCCTGAAGAATTATTAACTGTTCAGATTTAGCGGCGCAATTTATCTAACCTGAATATTATGCGAAATTTATTTCCATTATCACGTGAACGCGACCGCAACGTTCAGTGTGTATATAAACGAGGCCAACCGGAAATGGGTCGCGAAATGTCCGGAATATTTTCACATCTTTTTTCTTCTAAACATAAATAAGAGCAGGCTTCACTTGAAGGCTTAGTGGATGTCTCGGTTGTCGCCTCATAATATTGCCGGCGTTGACAGCCGCCCGCCGCCATTTTGAAAATGCCAAGCGCGGAAACCGAGCTTTCTTGGCGTCAAAAATAATTATAGACATCTATCGCTTGTTCTGCATTCATTTCACTTTCGCGTGACACTTTATGACTAGCATAAAACACGGTCTCGTAAAAAAAAAAACGAAACCCGAAAACACTGGCCATCGATAAACGAATAAAAATTGGCAAAATGGCCATTCAATTTTCCCGGCAGAAATAAAAAAAGAAACTTCATCGTTTTATCCACTTACCCACCCCCCGGTGCCAAACTGTAGGGCCCTCGATCCCGAATTGTTATTAATTGTATTACAAGCTCACACGTTGGGCCCCATGTGTTTTTCTTAGCAATCAAGCATTCTGCGCCCCCGTTTACTCGGACCACTTTGCTGTGGCCTCGAATAGGATACATTTTCGTTTTACAAATGTTGCCACTTTATAATACCGGGCTCTGTAACAATGGCGGCAGATGCCCGCTAAATGTCCCCGGAATCCTAACATTTATTATTTAAAATACTTAGAATAAATAATGATTGCTTGCAGTAGTGTAGCGTACGGGTCGCATTTTCCGTAATTGTTTTATTGCAGTTCTGTTGACAAGATATTTATGGTTACAAGATTTTAATTTCATTAATACCGCGAAGGGTGAAAACGTATTAAGTTACGTTAAAATTATGTAAACATTTTTTTGTGTGAGGGATCTTCTCAAGAGGCCCGTATATTTGCATTAGTTAAATTAGCGTGGGAGACGGCGTATGCTCTTGGATGTTAGTTCTTATAATGTAAGCTGAGGGAATAAAATGTTCTAGAGAATTAGTTTAATCCGAGAAAACTTCTAATCCACTAGTCTATCCCAAGGTGTATGTATTTCAAGGTTGAACGCCACAATACAGGGTGAAACGCCTGTCTATAGACATACTCAGCACTCCAACTTTATCTACTTGTTACACCACCAATCAGAAACTACCAACAGCCGAATGTAACCTGTTGAATCATCGCTCATTTAAAATAAAAACATCGTTGCCACCGAAAAATAAAGTAAATAAAAAAAAAAGGAAAAAAAAAAGCGACACACAAAAAAGTAAAACCGAAAACTTGTCGTAGGAAATTTCCGACACGGACTAAGTAGGGGAAAACATATAATGAGTAAAGTTTCCCAATTATTGTGCCTAGTTAGTTGTCGCAAAAATGTACGAACTTGTCCCGAACTACCTTTTGGGGTACCGTGTCCGGAATGAAAGGGTCCCTTACTAAAAGAGGTCCTTAACTAAAAGCGGTCCTCTCATTAGTAATCACTTTACTTAAGTCTTTATCTTTTGATATTATGTTCCCTGTTTGTGGCTTTTTTAGTTTGCAACCATGTACCTATTTATTTTATTGGATGCTAGTTGTACTTACCGCGCGGTTTTACCCTCAGTGTATGCCATTCCCGGGGGAATTTCGGTATAAAATATACCAAGAATATTTGTACGAAGTTTCATGGTGATGGTTTTTTATTTTTTTTATTTTATAACCCCCCCCCCATCCTCCCCCTTTTTGCAAGACAAGTATCCGACCAACTGAACCACAGATTCACATACAGACATGTAAACTGTATGTAAAAAAAATGTCGAAAAATATACGTCTTAAAAACGTTCACCAAGCCCATTACATTAAAAGGTCAATCAACCCTAGATCAAATACGTTATTTGAAATTGTTTTTGAAAATGCTCCGTTGAGCGATGGCTCAGATAGGTATTCGGAAAAAAGAGAGAGTTATATAGGTACGCAACAATTTTCCAGTGGACGTGTGTAACAATTTTTCCGTTTGTCCATTGAAAAGCACTCGAAAAATCAGAAAATTCCCCTCAACACCGCGAAAAAGAATCCATTTTCAAAAGTTCAACTTTGATGTTTCGCTGAATATATTTTTGTTTCTTTTTTTTTACTTTTTCGCGTATAGGTTATGTATTTTCAATGCATAAATAAAAACGTTGTCCGACGAATTTTAAAGTGAATTGTAGCTTTTTTTGTGTAGTTTGTATCGTACCCTAATGTTCAAACTCCTGTGAATATCATAATTCATTAAGGTTCATTATTCACTTCTCACAATACAATAACTCTTCCTTATTGACGTTTTACTGACACAGGAAGTGTCATCAAAACTGATAGACCACATTCTTAGCCGGCGCTACTTACACTTAACTTTTTAATGGGGTATTTACAAACTCCAAAAATGTCTTATCTAGATGTCGCTAGCTACATATCCAGGTTGACATCTGTCAGTTACATTTTAGTACCTTTGTTATTCTTTGGTTAAGTTATTCATTGTTCAGACACTTTTGTAACATGGAAACGAATTAAAAAATTGCCTGTAAGCTTCAATACCGACTGCTTGAAATTAGTAATTTCGTTGACAATTATCCCCCTAAGACAGCTAACGCCATCTGTCATAACTAAGAGAAACAAGAGCCATGAAAATTCCCCATTCGAAAGGCGAATTTGACAGTTCGATGCGGACAATATGATACTTTACTCCGATGTAAATTGAACTGAAAATTGAATTCAATAAAGTAAAAAATTCTTCATCTCGTAAAATATACTCTAGCCTGATTGCAGTAGAGTACAAAATTGTGTGAATGGGAACTGTCAAATTGGCCGGTCGAATTAAATATCCGATCATATGAATGTTACTTAGGCTAATGACATTTATTGTACTAATTAAGTGTACAGAGTACTGAAGGACCGAGCAATGGTCTTAGAAATGTTGTTGGGCTTGTCAATACGAGCAACATTTACTATGGCGGCAATGCGGGGAATGAAAAAAATATTTTCATCTCCAAATAAAATGCGCATGTTTTCCTCCGCAGATGACATTTTGTATGTATGTATTTTATGTAATTTCCCCGCATTATTGCCTTAGTAACAGTTGTTCATATTGACGAGCCCAACAAGGTTTCTAAGACCATTGCTCGGGGTCCCTTTACACGCTGTATAAAAGAAGCTTTAACCGTAGGAACATTGGAAGTAAAGTAGCTATCTAACGGAGAGAATCTCACTAGGCGGGAATCCCAGTCATCAATCAACTGCCTGACTCTGTTGTACTTTATTTCGCATTAATTCTGCTTCATTACTGTTTAACTTAGAATAAGTGAATGTACCGTAAATTAATATTGTATGCGTTCGTTTTTTATAATTTACTTGCTTAGGATTTTTTTGCGATGCACTGATTAGTGCGTACATGAATGCTTAGTTTATGGGAGTTCGATTGATTCTATATAACACTCAAATAGTCTCAAACCTTATAGGCGTGGTGTTTACATACAAAAAATAAAACAAAAATACCTAAAAAAAAATCTATTAGATATGATTGTACGCAATGTGGAATTAGGCTTCTTTGGTATGTACATATGCTCAGCATGTTTGAATATTTTCGATAGTAATTAAATATAATATTACAACAAAAAAATGCCAATTATTTACATTTAGGAACAATTCAGCTCAAAGAAAAAAAAAACATCAGCAGATTTTTTTTTTTTACAAATTAAGTATCTTCGTCTTTCATGAACACGGCGATAACACAGAAAATTAGTTCAGCAGATATACCTATAGGTAAATATTATTCTACTATTCAACGCTACATGAATACCGAAATATAATTGCCGCAGCAAATGATATTTCAATTTAAATTGTCATCATCTGAAGTGGGCGGAGGGAATCTATGCCAACACACTCCGCCGCCCGCCCTCCGCCGCCTCTCGTCGTAGGTACGAATTAATTACCTCACAAAAGAAGCCCCATTCATTACCAAGAGATTTGATTTTCCTCCAGTTTTCTAAGAAAGTCCTTCACAGACATTGCCAGTGGCAAGTGACAATTTACGGCAGCTCACGCACAAAGGGCCAAGATTCCTGAACTCGGCCCCGCCCAGTTCCCTTTGTGCCCCTAGATGACTTACGATTCGGGGCTTTGTGTTTTAGGGCCTTATTACCCCCCCTACCCGGGCGAAACTTAGGTTATTAGGTGGTTGGTTGCAACGTTATTGTAATTGACAGAGTTTGCTCCATAAGTTGAGTTGCTCAGTCGATGTGTGTGTTGTTTTACTTCAACGTTGTTGGCTTGGCTTAGGTATTAAGGCAGTAGACATTTCTGAATCGTCCTCTTATCTTTTTAACAGTTGTCGTGACGTCGTCGCGTGAAATGATTAGACTAAGTATCTATTTAACCCCAATTTAAACACAGTTTGTGTCACTGACGCACTAAAAGAAAGTGACAAAACGAAAGAATAAGACGGTTTGACGTTTTTGTACATGGAATGGGTACGTTTTAAATACTTAGTGCTGTGTGGTTTCACTAGGTAGGTACTGGCAAAGTCTTTATTCGCGTATAGCACAAGCACACCTATACCTGCAGAACAGAACACCCTGTAACATAATTGCTCGCCTCAACCTACTCCGAAACACGCTGTAAATCTCGACTACCCGGACATTTTCACGCCAGCCGTAGCCCACCCACCCCCTGTACCTATACGGAGCGGGTATCTCCGTAGGTATACAGGATGCTCCGATAAATCACAGCCAATGACGGCCGCGGATGGAACTACAAAGGTTTATACAGGGTGGATGTAATTCCGACTATGTGGTGCGGTTGATGAATTATCGCAAGGGAAAAACGTTGGGTGTGCGTGTAACGGGTTCCGCACGAACTTACTTAGAGGTACTTCAAACTTTTGAACAAATACTGTTTTTTTTTTTTTGCTTTATAATCACATTTTTAATGTTACAAGTATTCAGTAGCTCTACATTAGGTTAAACACATTACTTGGGAATCACAACTAGTTACAATGCTCTTTGTAACAAAATATACTTAAGTACAATATTAATCTGCTATTCCTCCATACTCGTATAATTTCTACGGCACCTATTATATAATTGATTATATACCTCCCACCCTGCAAATAAATGTAAATTATACAGAAATGATGACGTCATAATACCATGCGATTACAACATAGTAATGCTACAATTAATAATGCTAAAAACGAACAAGTAATTAAATCTCTAAAACGCGATAAAGGGGGCAATAATACCGACGCTACCTCGTTCATTCGGCACGATAATAATCAAAGTATCTGAGACGAGCGCCCCTGTATACTAACATTATCTTTTAATGAATCCAAACACTTTACCGGTTCTTTATAGAATTAATAGGTTCAATAGAGTTCACATTCGTAATGCACTAAAAATATTTACGGTAATGTTAAAGTGCCAGTAGGTCCGAGAACCGCCTATACAGCTTATCGGCTGATAGCGACTACTTTGATGGCCTATAACGAGTTTGAGAAGGGAAAAACATATAGATATACACACATCAAAAGTGTATAGGGATCAAGAACATTTTTAGCTTTAAAAAAATCTAATTTATTTAAATCAAATCGAATCTTCTGGACTTGTCTCCTACCTAATTCCCCATGCCTGTATCAATGACTTAGCACCACATTTAGAATGAATTCAGTTTTTGTAAAATATATTCTTGATTGCAATCTTCTAAAATGTACTTGATCCCTAGACACATTTGATGTGTGTATATAGGTGTTATAGTTGTCATTACATTGTAAAAAACAAAGTCGCTTCTCGCTATCTGTCCCTATGTATGATTATTTATTTAAAACTACACAACTTTATTTCATAGGAAGTTCAATATACGTATTACATACATATAATACAGAACAAAGGTTGCCTCGTTAGCTAGTAGGGGAGGAGTTTAGGATTTACGTAAAAATACGATTTTTACGAAACTGACTATGGGTCCTACAAGTCGGTGAAAATTGGCCAAGACCCATATTCTGTAAGAAAAATCAATGCATAAAGTAATTCTTGAGGTGCATTTCTCTTTTGTGTTTATATTTTTTTAGAATCTAAACAAAGCTAATTGCAAGTAAAACTAGTTATTCCGTATTAAGTAACAAGTTATAAAGTTATGTTGAGCTTGTTATATCTTCAGAATAAATTTTCCGTCATTATTAGTAATGCTGTAACGCTCGGTTTCTGGAAGATACATGGATATGTGATAATATGTCATTAAAACTATCGGTGTCCCTTTTTAACTGGTAAAGTAAGAAAAAAAAGACAGATTAAATCTAACGAGCCTGCCTACCGGAAACTGGGCGTCAGAAGGTAGGTAGTCGCGCTCAATGTTCTGAAATATATACGTAGGTAGGTTAAGTATTGCGTTTTCTACCTCCGATAAACATCTGACTCAATCGATTCGGAATCGAAATCGAATCCGGAGGTATAAAAGCAATCGTAAAAGTTCCGAACTTTTTGAAGCCAAACCGAAGCTTCGTAACATAACTAATACAGCCAAGGATTTAGGACAGCTTTTTTTTTAAATCGTTATACTCGGTTATGAAAATGTTAATAGACTTCGACAGTTTATTCTATGAAAATATCATAACCGGGCCAATTTAAAAAAGCCTGAAGTATCATGCTCTGGCATTCTCTGACTGTACCAACGTAACGAAAACGCCAATTACCATTACAATATACCTTAGTGCGTCGAACATCCCGTTAACGAATGACGCGATGGGTGAAACCGCGGGACAGGCCTAGTGGTTAGTATAATTAACAGCCTTTATACGTATGTACGGGAATTCAATGTTTCCAGTTTCCGTATGAAACGTTTCTGCTTATTACGTAAATTGACAATTTGACATTGAAATTAACAAAGTAGAGTAATTAATTGTTGTTATTGTATTCCTGAAAGTAACGGTAACGGCACTCGTTGTTTTAAAGTATAAAAAATACAATTTACGCCTTGTAATCCCAAAGCGCGTTAAGCCGACAGAATTACTATCGCATTTGTATTATTAGTATTTACATATATTTACAGGTGAGCCCCTAATACGATTAACATTGACGGACCTATAAAATTAATGATTAACAAATAATAAAGAAAAGAAGGAAAGTTAACCGAAGTTGCTAGCTCACAGCCTAAATTAACTTAAATCTCCAGATCCCATAGTTAGCTCCTAAGAAATGCCAGATGAAGAAAGACAGCTGATGCATTCTATAATATTTACATCCTAGATAAGCACTGAATAAAATATGAATAAGATAATTGTAATACGCTTTTTTTTTATCACTATGAACAAGCGTTTGACCACCATCCTGCCTGATGTTAAGCAGCGATGGGGTCTACCAACAATTTAGCACACTTGTTCTTTAGTTGTAATCATGGTAACAATAATGTAAAATAAAAATAGTGGCTTCCCGGTCTAACTTTACGGCGAGCGTACCTTTTATGTCAAGATTATGATGCCCAAAGTATGACTTTACTTTGCTCACAATGCGTGGGTCTTCCTCCTTAATACTACAAAGAGACTCCGAAATTTCAATAACTTAAGTAGGCAGAGACTAGTTGCTGTTTAGAACTATATTCAGCAATGAGTCAAGACACTTTACGTTACCAATAGGTGCCTATAAACATATACAATGTAATTTAATCTCAAGTGAATTTTCGAAGATAATTAAAACGACACAAATCTGTTTAGATAGCCAGCTGAAAATTTGTGTTTGTACCTATTAAGAAACTCGAAAATCAAGACGCTAAAATGCAAACTGGATCCAAGCTAGAAGCTTTTATCTCATTGAGGCTCGAGTGAGATAGCACTATTACTGCATTACCTCTCTTGGTCTAACCCAGTTACATTACACATTGAACAAGAACGAGCTGTTTTAAGCTACGTAACGCTTTGAGAAACAGCTCAAGAAATTCCGGTTTGGTTACTTGACGTTGTCCAGTTACATATATAGGCTATTATTATACGTATTTCCAGTCGCAACTATGAATGGCAGGTGTCAAAGTACAGTGGCAAGCACACTAAGTCCCTAATTAAAGGGTTAAACCAAAGCAACGGCTCCACTACGTCTTGAATGGCGTCATTGACATAGCAGCATCTTTGCCGCATAGAGATCCGGTACAATCGCGCTACAGTCAAGTTCCGCAGACTGTAATGAGCTAGGGGGTTTTGGTAAAGAAAATGTAGAAATTTCTTAGATTTCAACTGCCACCTCTCAGATCGTATTACTGAGAAATATTCTATATGCAACGAGAAGCTTTTCAGATAGCTTTGACTTGTGTTCGTTTTAAGTTGTTATATGAAAGCTTTACATTTACCTGCTTGCTAATGTGCAATGTGTAAAATACTTACCCCCTTACCAATAAACGTGTTGTCACTTATACAACGGTTACTACAGGTCTACTTGAACTGGTTATTCCGGATTTGATATACAACTGACAAGTTAAGTTGAGCTTTGTGTGTCTTAGATATAGCAATTCCGCCATTATTAGTAAGGCCCTTAGTGTTTTGTACCTTTCAAATATTCCTCCGACAAGTGGAAAGGTAAAACTGTGTGCAAATTACACGATGTATAAATGTTGCTATTTGTAAGACGGTCAAGTAATTAATTTAATAGTTTTTGTGTTTCTAGTTGATCCCGTTCCCGTGGGAAATTCGGTATAAAATATAACTTATATGTTCTGTCGGCGTATAATCTACGTATATTATTGTAAATTTTCATTGCAATACTTTCTTTAGTTTTTGCATCAAAGCGTAACAAACATCCATCCAATTTTTATTTAGACTTTGTTAATTTCACTGCCATACTGTCCATAAATAAAACATTATCTAAATAATATCTCAGAAAAATATAATCGAAGTACCTAGTTTACAGTCGTAGTACTTACTAGGTAGCCGAGTTTTATAACCTATAAACTAAATTTAGTTTACCTCAAAATATACAAAGTTTCGACTGTATCCGATATAAGCGCGAGCTATAAAAAATATCCTGTATAAATACGTAAGTAATAGCAAAGAAAATAATATTGTAAGCGGTTTGTTGCCGAATATTTTGACGTGAAACGTAGTTATTTTTTTCCACGCAAAACTTTTTACGTAATAGTCCTATTTTATTAATTTTGTTAATGGTAAGGGTAGGTTATACATATGTCCCACGTTTATAATTTTTTGAAAAAAAAATCTATTCTATTTTTCGGCGGTATATTTTTTTGTGAATTAGTTTTACTTGTTATGTAACACAAGTTAATATAGCTTTCCAGAAAATTTCCTACATGGTCACCAGAATCGAACCTTGTACAGAGTATACTACGGCTACCAAAGACTTGCATACCGGCCTACTTTTTGATAAATACATATATAAAGCCTGTTGCACACAACAGGCACCTACAGTTTATCACTAAAGTATTAAGATAATGTGGTCGTTATGCCCCAAAAGGGGGAGAGTTGGCAACAAATAAAGATAATTACTTCAACTCTGTCTCTGTGCTTTGTTTTTCTTCTGTACAGGGTGATCGGGAAACATCTTTTAAAAAAAGCTAAATATTCAAAACGCAGATCGAGATTGCATCATGGGAGGTCGTATGTTTTCTCGCCCTTATGCATCGACACCTTCTTAAATAAACTCGGCAGAATTTACCGCAACTTTGAACACCCTGTATATTGAAAATGTTTTGCACAAATAGGCACATGATCCCGTGATTGTATCTGCCGGTGTGAACAACATATCAGTAGTGCAATTGTACTGCCACGTACGCGAGTTTCCCCAGCGAAGTCGGCCCGAAGCATCTTGCCCTCTCGCTCTCGGCAATGCGGAATGACAGAGATGTAGATGCGCACCAAACACCCTGCGACTTTGCACGGAATAAATAGCAGAACACACGTACAGGTGTCGCTGCTGTTTCTACGTTTTGTTTACAAACCGACTGAGATTTGTGAAGCGTACCTGAGACTTATCTATGCCAGTCACACCCGCTCGGGATGTATCGGGCGAAGGAAAACCGATGGCTACGTACTTCGGATATGCGACGTGATGGAGGAAATTAATTGTACGAAAACGAATATCCCCTAGTTAGGTCACGGTATCACGCGTGAACGACCGATTTCGGTAATTCTAGTTTTGATTGTGTTTGTTCTTGTCAGGAAACACGGATTTTGATATTTAGCATTACATACATATATCTGACCCTACGTATGCTTAAATCTTTGAATGCAAAGGATTTTGATGCTGTTTTCTTTAGTAGATAAGACTGATCTTGACGAAATTTTATATGTATAATACACACATCAAAAGTGTCTAGGGATCAAGTACATTTTAGAAGATTGCAATCAAGAATATATTTTGCAAAAACTGAATTCATTCATAATTTATTCAAAATGTGGTGATAAGTCACTGATAAAGGCCTGGGGAATTAGATAGGAGACCAATCCAGAAGATTAGATTTGATTTAATAAATTAGATTTTTTTAGAGCTTAAACTGTTCTTGATCCCTAGACACTTTTGATGTGTGTACATGCATATAATATCAGGGAAGCACTATTAATAGGCAAAACAATTGCTCAGCTAGTGAAAAGATAATCGATAAATACACGGAAACGGATACCAATCGGAAATCAATATTCATAGTTGAGACATTTCTACAAAATTCCATTGCGATTTTCAAGGTATAATAAACCAGTATAAAACAACAATGGAAAATGTAACTGTCTGTTGAATTGGATTCACGCTTTTAGCAACAGACAACTAGGAGAACGGCTAAAAGTCACTCATATAAGGTGGAAATTCCATTCGGCTTTTATAGCGCGAGCCGCCAGATTGCGGTATGACTTACCGTAGTCTGCGTTTCCTGTTCAGTGTAGTCTGAGTGTCTACGTCACGGCTGAACAGGTGCATAATAGACAATCGTGTTTCATCGTATGCCATTTTGCTGCTCAACACTAAGGGGCCAAGTCGCCGTGGCCTCGCCGCGTTAAACGTTGTGCATCGGTGGTTTGCTAAGGGCCACAGTGATGTGCGAGTACAGAAACCAGCAATGGACATCGTTGTGCGGCGATTAGCGATGCAAGTATGAGAGTGTAGTGCAACTTGTCTCCTAGACAGGGTGGTGGTGAAACACTGGCCACCTACAAGTTTAAAAAAAATAGTATTAAAAAAAACTTTTAGGTGGCCAGTCCCAGACCAAAAACAACTAGATGCAATCCAAAACTGACGTTTAGAAAGACGTTTTCTAAGTGGCCAGTTTTTGTAATTGGTATTTTTTTTATAACTACATTGGCACATACTTTTTATAGCTAGAGAGATCTAATATTTTAGTAGCTTGTGCTGAAATCATCGTGAGGAAATCTGCATATCTAAACATTGTCTTGTAGATAGCAGGTATTATAACTCGCAAATAAATCCTCATAGCTATAAGGAAATTGATAAAGTGACATTTTCGTCAGGTAACAATTCTGTGATGTGTGTCACGCCAAACTGATCGAGCACGACGGAATCTCTCGCGCCGGATCCGGAAGTATCTGTCACCGACAATGCTACGTGTCATACGAGCGACCACACTGCAGGGCACAGGGCTTCCGTACTACAAAGCAATTAATTTCGCCGTACAAAACTTTTCCCTAATACTCGCCCATAATTCACTGGCTGAACTACACCCCTAAATAACCTTTAACGACATTATTGTCTACAGGATGTTTGAAAATAATAATTTCGCGCTCTATTTCGTACGGGGGACGCGCTGTATGTGGGTCGGGCGAGCCCGCCTGTGTAACAACGTTTAGCGAACGACCTGAAATATATTATCGGCGGCCAAAAATTGAGATGGAATAACCATAAACGGCTAGCGCATAGTCATTATATTAAATACAGAAATTTTGTTGCTCGGTATTATCAATAAACGTCCCCGGAAGCGGGGCAGGTGAAGTGTTAACATGACATTCATTGTTTTAAATAAAATTAATTACTTACGTTAATTCGCCACACACCGGCACCGGCGTATTGGTTTATTTCATTGTTCGCGTCGTTGCGGTGATTCGATCGGAATAACTGACGTGCACAGATGCCGAAATACCTAATTGTGTATTATGCGCCTTAATTGCGAATACAAAAAGAATGTAACAGACACAAACAGTTATGTATGTCTACATAATTTGTACAGGTATATTCCCAATAGTATCGGGTGCCGAATAACGTTCCAATTTGACTAAAAGGCGGAACGTCAAAAATATCGACGCCGCCGACGTCGACGCTGCCGGAATCGAATCTAGCATCTGCCGGGACTATTTGGTCACTATTATTTTGGACTAGGTACAGTCGACTAGAAAAGTGTTTTCTAGACTTTTGTGGCCGACTGTACCAAGTTTTGATGTCAGTTTTGTTGCTTTAATAAGTCCGTCCCTACGCTACTTAATTTCCTTGAAAATATTTGTTAATGTGCCTGGCATAGGCTTGTCTTGTACTACCGTCTTACCCACTAGCTTCGCCATTATTGGCTACCCGACCTAGTAATAGAGTTATTGCTAGATCTTTTTTTGTTGTATATATGTAAGTATGTAAGTATACGAAACTATGTAAGTAAAATATTAAATTAAAGATTTTGTACTGTGACAAGTAGTTTCCTACTACTCTATCTTGTCTAGTCGTGCGATAATGACTTCAAAAGAATTTCATCCGAACGGGTCGAACTCTTTTGTTTTGTAGCTTTGAATACTTTATATCAAATCATCGATTGAAATATTTGAAAAGCAATTGTTAGCGATGTGATTCAAGTAATCCTATGCTTATAATTGTGAGATACTAACGTAACTCGAATGAGAATATTTCCTATGAATACGAACACCTATGGTAAGGCCACTGAAGGCAGGTCTTTTGTTTTCGGAACTAATTTCGGGGCTTAAATAGCTCAAGTTTTCACAGAAAAGGGTACGGGAGTACGGCGTACGTAAATCACTTCTCAGATTTCTTATTGATTTATTAGCGGCTACTGTCGAGAATATGTGATACTGCAAAATAATTGTCTATTCAAAGGATTATTTTATATATGTTGTACATTTGTGGCAATAATTTGTATAAAGACATAATTTCGAAAATAATTTTCTTAATTTAGAAGATTGCAATCAATGAATATATTATTCACAAAAACTGAATTCATTCATAATTTATTCAAAACGTGGTGATAAGCCATTGATACAGGCATGGGGAATTGGGAATTGAGACCAATCCAGAAGATTAGATTTGATTTAAATAAATTAGATTTGTTTTTTGAGCTAAAAATGTTCTTGATCCCTAGAC